>SZWC01000873.1:40902-73480 GCA_023375785.1 Penium margaritaceum | reverse complement strand
GCCGGCACGCGTGGGGGGACAGCCCGTCGTGGGTGACCCCCCCCCCTTGAGGGGTTCTCCGCCCCCCATTTCTCCCTCTTGCTCCCCACTCCCGCCACGTGGCAGGGCGAGAGTGGGCCCGTTGGAAAGCCCTCGGCCAGGGCTATCCAACGGGCCCGCTCTCGCCCTGAATGGTGCACCATGGAGGTAGAGCGGGCCCGCCATGACCCGGCGGAAATGCTGACGTCAGCAGTCCGCCGGGCTTTTTTGCTGCTCGCTCCCTCTGTGTGCCACGTGGCGGAGCCGGAGTGGTCCCGGTGTGGAGCCCTCTCCAAGGGCTACCCGCCGGTACCCTCCGCGCGTTGAATGGTGGCCTGTGCTGCCCGTACGGTGTGGGTGACGTGGACGGCCTGGTGACGTGGCGTGTGCAGCCGCTGAGGCACGCCACGTGGCGAAACCTGGTTCGCCGGGACCGCGGAGCCCTGCTGATGTGGCAGGCCCACTCTGACGTGGCCCCGGAACCTGGGCTGTCCGGGACCACCCCCTTTGGAAGCTCGTTTGAGAGCCCCCTGCGACGCCGCCGCCCGCGACTCCGTTGTCCGATAGATAGATAGATAGATAGATAGATAGATAGATAGATAAATAGATAGACAGACACACAGACAGACAGACAGACAGACAAATAGATAGATAGATAGATAGATAGATAGATAGATAGATAGATAGATAGATAGATAGATGGATGGATGGATGGATGGATGGATGGATGGATGGATAGATAGATAGATAGATAGATAGATAGATAGATAGATAGATAGATAGATCAATCTCATTCAATGAACTGTGAGTTTACATGTGACATGCAAGTTTGAGATCTCCACCCCACTGGAATCAACAAAGAACGCACAAGCCACCGGTAAAACGAGCACACAATGTAAGGTCTGGCACATGGCCCTGAACTCGCCCTGGTGATCCTGACCAA
This sequence comes from Penium margaritaceum, assembly GCA_023375785.1. Lineage (NCBI taxonomy): Eukaryota > Viridiplantae > Streptophyta > Zygnematophyceae > Desmidiales > Peniaceae > Penium > Penium margaritaceum. The sequence goes on along the minus strand of SZWC01000873.1, from coordinate 72,519 downwards.
CTCAACCTGTCCCTCTACCCCCGCTCCACAAAGCAAAGGTCTGCCACAGATGGTCCCTCATCCCTCCGATACAGCACTTTCCATGCTCTGGCGATGTCCCGGTCAAGAGACGTGTCCGCCGCCCGCTCCGCGGCCCGCTGTCGCAACTGCTGCGCTTGTGCTCGCTGAAGGGCCACTACCATGCGCTGGTTGAGGAGGGCGCGTAGCGGCACCGACACCCCTGCGGTACCTCCTTGTCGGGCCAACCTCCGCTCGGTCGCCTCTAACGATGTCCGCAATACCTTGCCGAGGCCTCGCGAGAAGGCCCCCAAGGTCTCCATCGCGGGGAAGACAAACTCCATATGGTCGCGCTCAGCCTCGCGTCGCCATCGTCCATACTTCCTCTCCTTCGTGCGCACCGCATCCTCCAATGCCACGCCCGCCCGCTCCACCGACCTCCTCCCCAGGCTCGGCCGCTGCGGGTCGGCGATGACCACGTCCATCACTACTGTGTGTCCTGTGGCTGGGTCAAAGCATGTGATATCCGGCCGCCCCTCAGGTAGGAGGCCTTCGTGCTCGACCGTCATCCCGCCCATCCCGCTCTCGCGAACCACTGCTGCCAACTCCCTCATCACTGCATCATGGACCGCCTTCGTACCCCCTCCCTGGACACATCGGAGGGCGTGCTGTGGTGCGCATGGGTGTATAGGACTCCGCTCTGCACACGTGCACGCCGGTGTATGGCGTAAGTGTGCAATGGGGAGCCCAAGGCGAAACCTGCACGCCACTCTCCAGTCTGCTGGTGCCATGTACAGACGGTCGGTAACGGACCTGGGATGTGCCAATAGCCAATCCCCGCTGTGCTCCCCCTGCACCGCCGCAAGTCGCTGCAACTGTGGGAGTGCCTCCTCTCCTCCCAACTCTGCTACCACCACCGATCGGAGCTCCCCAAGCCGCCACTCATAGACGGCGTCTGACAAGTCCTGGAAGAGACGCTTCGGACTCCCCTGCTCACACTCCGCCAGCTGTGGGACCTTTGCTTTCACTGCTTCTGGGAATCCTTGCAGCGCCCTCTCTCGTAGCTCTGCAAACGTCCCCCTCATCCATGGTCTCCGTACTCCTCCCTCCCCCTCTCCGTTGTCCCCAGGGCCTCGTGGGTGGAGGAGACATTTCACCGCGTGCCAAGACTGCAGGCGGCTGCATACGAACGAGAGGGGTGCGAGGTCCCCCACTCCCGTTAAGCTGAGCCCTCCCAGCCGGATCGGGAGCCGTGCCTGCTGCTCAGCGTGGGCCACTGCCCGCCGCTCTCTGATCCCCTGCACCTCATCCAGTCCCACCAGTCGGCGGATGCAACCCCCCACCTTCTCGTCAAATCGCTGCAACCGGCTGGTCCACCACTCTGATGGGGGAGTCAGCCGCGTGAGATGCTGTAGCCTGCGAGTGGTATACTCCCTCAAGATGCTGAATGCGGCCTGGGCATCTGGCATGTCGACGAGCGTCTCCAATATCTCCTCCACCTCGTGTACTGCTAGATCAAGCCGCGCTCGACAGAACTCCTCTATCCCGATCGGACACCCCAGAATCACCATCCCCTCCGTCGCTCGCGGGACCCCCGCAATGCTCCCCGGCGCCTGGCCCACCCCCGCCGGTAGGTACAGCTGGCATTTGCGAGGCTGAACTTCCATCCCCACCGCAGCCAATCCTCCCTGCAGCGTAGTGAACGCTGCCTCAAGCTCCTGTACTGGGCCTAGCAAGTACGTGTCGTCCAAGTACGCCAGCACCCGGCCGGTCCCTCCCATCGCTGCATGTGCTGCCTCCAGTGCGTCCTGCTGCGTCAAGGCATAGAGGAAGGGGCTGATAGGATCTCCCTGTCGCACCCCCCTCTCCGACTGGAGCACGCATGGTTGGGACCCCCCTTGATAGTAGAGCTCCGAGGACTGGTCATAAAAGAGGGCCAGTGCTGGGAGGAGTCGCTCGAATCCCCTCGCCCGCACCGCCTCGAAGATGGCTGCTCGCTCCACCGAGTTATAAGCGTTCTTTACGTCGATACTCAGCAGCACCCACTCCGCCTGCTGGTCCAGCTGCTCCATGATGGTGTGGACCACCGTGTCCCCTCTGCCAACACTCCCACCGCCTGCTGCAACGGCGCCAATGCTCTCTCCATCTCGCTCCTCCCTGTACTGACCATCCATCTCCAAAGCAGGCGTGGAATCGCCTCTCCCATAGCGATCGGGCGTACCCCACCATCGGGCTTCGCTAGCGCGATGAGCCTGCTTGCTGTAAGAAAGCCCCGAGCTGTGGGGTGGAGCCGTCCTCGACATAGGGAGGCGAGTAGCTGTGCCAGCAACCTCGTGAGTCGCTCGTCTCCCACCACGACTTGTCGAAGATGATCCAAAGTAAGGCCTGATGGCCCTGCCGCCGTGCCTCTGCTGCTGTCCAGTAGAGCCTTCCGCACTCCATCCCCATCAGGGAACCCAGTAGGGGCTCGCCNGCTAGCGCGATGAGCCTGCTTGCTGTAAGAAAGCCCCGAGCTGTGGGGTGGAGCCGTCCTCGACATAGGGAGGCGAGTAGCTGTGCCAGCAACCTCGTGAGTCGCTCGTCTCCCACCACGACTTGTCGAAGATGATCCAAAGTAAGGCCTGATGGCCCTGCCGCCGTGCCTCTGCTGCTGTCCAGTAGAGCCTTCCGCACTCCATCCCCATCAGGGAACCCAGTAGGGGCTCGCCTCGCTGCCTCTGCTACCCATGCTGGTGTCGGCCGCTCCTTTGCCGGGTGCTTCGCCTGTAGTTGCGCCAATACCTCTGGTCCGGGCGGTGCCAAGGAGGTACTGTCCAAGGCATTGCATGCCTTTGACGTGTTCCCTCGGTGGAATTTGGTCACCGCCCTCTGTAGGCGCTGTTCCCTCGCCTCCTCCTCTCTGTGACGCAGGCGCCGTGGTGGTGGTGCGCGACCTGCCGGCCGAGCATGCGCGACGGCCTCTCCCCATAACTCCTCCCACTGTCCTTGGAGGAACCGGGTCGCCAGTGATCTCACCCACTCAGTCTCTGAGCACCCCCGATGCTGTGGGCGCGTCCTGAGGATGAGGCTCGGCATCGCCTGGAGGAGCAGGGGTCCTGCAGCATCCATGGGGTGGGATGTGCACCTCGCCAAGGGGACTGCCACCGCTGCCCGTACTGAGTCCAACGCGCCTGCTGGGACTCGCGAGTAGATGAAAGGAGGGAGTACCTCTGCCCCATACAATCGGCCCCACTCCAGCCCCTCTGCCCACCGCCACAACCTCTCCCATCGCTGGCCACCGCTCTGCTCCCCACCCGCATCAGCCCCCGGTCGTTGCTGCTGCTCGCCTCTGCTTGTGGTGCCCTGGCGGCTGTCTCCCCTCCCTCTCTGGGCACCCTCTTGTGCTACAGCCGACGGTCTCGATCCTCCCTTTCCCACGGTTGTGCCCTCCCGAGCTCCTCCTCCAGGCCCTCCTGTCGCACGTGTCGCCAGTCCTCTCACCCGAGGCTGGTCTCTCGTGGTCTCTCTCTCCAGCTGTCTGGCCACTGCTGCACCTCCACCCCCAATTCCCGGTCCAACGACCTCTCGCTGTTGTCGCTGTCCCATGTCCCTCTCTGTCATCAGACCCTCCTCCGACTCTCGGTCTCGCCTGTGGCCCTCCGGTCCCCCGGCTCCCCTCTCTCCCCTTCTCTCTGGTGGTGTCAGGGGGAACAGCTCTCGGAGAAACCGTCCTGCCTCTGTGTCTGCATCATCTCCCGCGCTCCCCTGAACCCCGGGCCCATGGTCGTGGTCGCGTCCCTCCCGTGGTCTCCTCGAGGACTCACCATCTCCCCGTGAATGTCCTCCTCCACCCGCTCCGTCACCTGGCTGCTCCCCTTGTAGCCGTTCTCCCGGGGAGGACTCCCCCTCCTGGCTCTTCTCCCTCTCGCGATGGACTCGCTCGCGCTGGGCGCGCTGTCCCCGTACTCGGCGTATCCGACGCGCCTCTCGCTGTGCCGCCTGTCGCTCCTGAATCCTCCGCCGCTCGACCTGCCAACCCTCCATCCCAAGGATCTGCTCCGGGTCCGCCAGGCCAGCTCCTAGTGCCTGTCGCCCTGCCAGCCACTCCCGTCGCTCGCTGGCTTCCTCGTCCTGATCCCCCCTTCTGGTGCCCCCCTCCATACGGTGAGTTCCCTCGCGCACTTCTGCTGTCCCCTCATGGAGCCGTCGCTAAACGCCCTGGAGCGCCGACCTCAAGCAGTAGCCTCGATGGCGGTATACCCAGTGTCCACTCATCGACCGCTTTCTTTTTCCCCTGAACCCGCATCCCATCCAAGGGCACTTCCATGGCGGGCCCCATCGTGAAAGAATTCCTCCGCTCTCTGTCCCCTGTGTTTGTGCAATATCGTCCCCACTCCTGCCAGTAGCGCTCGTTGCTTGTGCTGGCCTCATTCCTTCCTCCGTGTGTGGTTGTCGATCCACCCCTCGGGTATGTCCCACAGCTGCTCCGCTGGTTATATCTTCAGGTGAGGGCTGTGATCCCTCCTCTCGCCCCGGTGCCTCTCCCCCTCCCTCCGCTGCGGCGCCCATCTCTGATGTGCCTGGTGGCACTCAGTCTGTCTCATGATCACATGTCTCCGTCCGTCTCCCCGCAGCCATCGCTCCCTCCCCTGGACCCCGAGTTTCCTTGCCTTCCTCGGCCCTCCTACGCCCACGCCGTCTCCTTGCCCCCATCTTCATGCGTTCTTTTTGCACCCCTGCCGGCCCGTCCTGCACCATGGTCCGTCCTATGGCCCCCTCTGTCGTCCATGGTACTATGGCCAATGTTGGCCCTGTGTCTCCCCTTTGTGGGCGGCCCCTCGCACCCTCTTCTCCTTGCCTCTCCTCTCGGGTCCCTTCCTCTTCCTCTCCTTTTTCTTCCTCTTCCTCCCCTTCCTCCTCCTCCTCTTCGCCCCTTGTCTCCCCTTCCTCCTCCCTCCGTCTCCTCCCGTCCTCCCCCTCCTCCTCGTCACCTCCTGCTCTTGATCCGCTTGCTCTGGCTACCCTCCCTCCGCTCCCTCCGTTCCCCCCACTCCCTTGGGTGCTATGGTCCCTAGCACTAGGGACCTTCCCGCTTGGCTCCCCCCTTGCATCCTTCTCCTCTCCTCCTCTCCCCTCGGTCAATTGCGGTGCGTCTCCCCCATCTCCTGTCTCCATGGGCCCTGTCGTCATTGCCATGCGTGTCTCCCAAGTCCTAATCACCCACTCCTCTCCGTCTGCTCCCTCGGCCATCTCCACGTCGTCTCGTTGTACTAGGCCCCGTTCCTCTAATTCCGCTACTCTGTTCTCCAAACCCTGACACACGTGGTTACTGTTCTGAGACAGTGCCCACTGCACAGTCAGCGCCCCTGCGAGCTCCCCGAGTCCTCTCTGCTGCTGGTCGAGCACACCCAGTGCCGCATCGCGCGAAGTCTCACATCCACTTACGACCTCCCGTCGCGCTCGCTCGTCCTCCAGTCGGTCCTGCTCCCTCCCCCTTGCCTGGGCTGTGACTACCGCCTGCACCTCGCGCGTAGCCTCGTATAACTCTTGCACGCGCGATTCTGATACTGTCTGCGCCACCTGGACCCGGTGCAGTTCCTGTCGGAGGGCATCCGTTTGACCCTGGAGGCTGCTGAAGTGGCAGCCCATGACCTCGTCGTAGCGGAGGAACAGCCCTTGGATCCTGTCTCTGGTATCTTCTTGCATCGCCCCGCATGCCAAGACCACCTCTTCCCATAGTTTTTACGCCATCCGTACGCACCCTTGTTGGTCGCGGCGGTCTTCCCATTGGGGTGGACTTTCTGGGCCCTTTCCTTGGACTCCGCTTCGGCTTGTGTCAGCTCCCGTTGTCTTCCTCCGGTCCTCGTCTCTCTCCTCCGGGCCCCTCCCTGAGGGCTCAACCTCCTCCCTCACCCCCTCACCCTTTGTGTCTTCCTGTCCGCTCGCCTTCTCGCCGTTCCCCTTTCCATTTCCGCTCCTGGCAGACTGTCGTTCCTACCCAGCCCCGTCCTCTATACCGTGGTCCTGCCATTCCTCAGTCTCACCCGGTGTCCCACTGGCCTGTATCCCTCCTGTCTCTCCCATTTTCTGTTTCCTACTTGCTGCATCCTCCTTCCCTCTGTCCTCCTCGCCTTGTCTCCCAAGTATGACCTTGTCTCGGTCCGCCTCCATACTCGTCGTGGGGCTACCTTCCCCCTCTCCCCTCTCCTGCTGTAGCTCTTGCTTTGCCTCTGCGAAATCCGGTGCTGGATGCTGCCGCGCCTCGCTGATCGCCCGTCGTCGTGCCGTCTCCTGCTGTGCTACTCGGATCTCTCCTTGCTTCTTTCGCCAGCTCTGTGGCCCTTTCCCCGTCGTCTTGTACCTGCTGCGGGCTGGCCGCACTGGTGGTTTCGGTTTTTCCACCCCCTTGAACTCGACCGCTGAGGCCTCCGCCGGCGGGGTTGTGGGCGGATGGAGGGGGGATTTTTTTTGTTGGAGGTGATGGCGATGAGGGCAGGATCCTGGGGGTTCCTTGGAAAGGGATGATATGCTCCATTTTTTTTTCGATTTTTTGTTGTAAAAATCGGTGCCGTTGCAGTAGCTTTTGCTGATGAAACGGGTTCTGTTGTTGTCGGGTACTCCAGGTATTTCAGAAATACCCCCTTTGGGTATTCCGCGAAACCCCCCTCCGAGTGGGTACCTCGAAAAATTCGAGGGCCCCCATGGAGTGAGGGCTCCTCTCGCGAGGGGGGTAGCGAGAGGGGTCCCCCCCCCGTCCTGTTCCGCCGACAGCCAGGATCGACGGCCCCCTGGGGTCGTCTCCTGGGCCGTCGATCGGCTGGTTGCCCCCCCCCCTGCCGCTCCCCTCCTCCTCCGTCGTCCGCCGTCTCGTGGCCGGCGGTTGAGCCCCGCTCCCGCCGGCCACCTTCCGCTTCCCCCCCCCGCTGACCACCTCCCCCCCCTCCCCCCCCCATCGAGGGATTGGGGCGAGGACCAGTGGGAGAGGGGGTGGCGGCGGCCCCATCCCCGCTGCTGCCTGCTGCGTTACGTCCCCCGGCCGGCACGCGTGGGGCGGGCTGCCGTGGGTGTCCCCCCCCCTTGAGGGGATCTCCGCCCCCCTTTTCTCCCTCTCGCTCCCCGCTCCCGCCACGTGGCGGGGCGGGAGTGGGCCCGTTGGAAAGCCCTCGACCAGGGCTATCCAACAGGCCCGCTCTCGCCTAGAATGGTGCACCGTGGAGGCAGAGCGGGCCCGCCATGGCCCGGCGGAAATGCTGACGTCAGCAGTCTGCCGGGCTTGTTTGCTGCTCGCTCCCTCTGTGTGCCACGTGGCGGAGCCGGAGTGGTCCCGGTGTGGAGCCCTTTCCAAGGGCTACCCGCCGGTACCCTCCGCGCTGCAAACGGTGGCCTGTGCTGTCCGCGCGGTGTGGGTGACGTGGGCGGCCTCGTGACGTGGCGTCTGCAGCCGCTGAGGCACGCCACGTGGCGAAACCTGGTTCGCCGGGACCGCGGAGGCCTGCTGCTGTGGCAGGCCCACTCTGAAGTGGCTCCGGAACCAAGGCTGTCCGGGACCACCCCCTTTGGAAGCTCGTTTGAGAGCCCCCTGCAACGCCGCCACCCGCGGCTCTGTTGTCCGTAGATAGATAGATAGATAGATAGATAGATAGATAGATAGATAGATAGATAGATAGATAGATAGATAGATAGATGATAGATAGATAGATAGATAGATAGATAGATAGATAGATAGATAGATAGATAGATAGATAGATAGATAGATAGATAGATAGATAGATAGATAGATAGATAGATTGATTGATTGATTGATTGATTTCTTGATAGATAATTACCCTACTGATCTTTGATTTTGATTTGTTCAAAATTTCTATTTATGTGTTCTTTACTTTCGGCCATCATTTTAGCTAATAAAGTTATTTGGGTTGGTCTTTAACTTTTGTCGAACAAAAATACGCGATCCTGACTTTCGACTTTGGCACTATTTGACATTGGAACTACAGGTTGCGGTATTGAATAGTGCAAGTGTGACAAGGTGGCTTTCCGTTTTTAACGGAAAACCCCCTCGTCACATTGGCACATCACTCTCGGCGACCCATAGGTTCACGTGTGCGAGCCAAAAGTGAACCAAATATAAGGGGGAAAAAGTCTGAGCACAAGATCACAAAGGGAATTTTGAGAACATGAGGGAGTAGATACCCGGCTTGCAGGAATCTTTTGTTTTCCCATCTGATGGTAGTTTTTTAGGTGGTACCTAACTTATCCGACAAATTATCATTTTTTTAGGATCATTCGCAAAAAAAAATCATATCAAAAGTAAATGATCAGTACGGTAAATCAAAAGATAGATGTATAAACAAATGCATACGTATATGAATATGTAAAGAGAGGGGAGGGGGAGAGAGAGAGAGAGAGAGAGATAGAGCGAGAGAGAGAGAGAGAGAGATAGAGAGAGAGATAGAGAGAGAGAGAGATAGAGAGAGAGAGAGAGAGAGAGCGAGAGAGAGAGAGAGAGAGATAGAGAGAGAGATAGAGAGAGAGAGAGATAGAGAGATAGAGAGAGATAGAAAGAGAGAGGGAGAGAGAGAGAGAGATAGAGAGAGAGAGAGAGAGAGAGCGAGAGAGAGAGAGAGAGAGACCTACACAAACGTTTTGGGTTTTCTTTTAACGTAACAGCTTTTTGTAAAAACACAATATACACATTTCTTCTTTTTGAATGAAAAGGCTAAGTTTTGTGTACAAAACTTTGTTAGATCATGATTTTAGGATTTCATCCTGCATGTTATGAACCCAACACAAGTGGGGAATATAGAAACAAAAATGGACCTCTAAATAATGAAAAGATCCAATTCTTTTGCTTTGTTTATTAATGAAGATCACCCTTGAACAGAAACAAAAGCAAAAATACCCCGAACAAGTTCCCGAAATCATTTTTTTATTCTCAATTATGACTTTTGAATAGTATTTGTAGTCCTTGCCATCACAAGGGTAGCCAAAACAGTAACAAATGTCATGTTTTGACTAAATCTGTAACAGAATTGTGACTACATAGTAGATTGAATGATACGTGTAGCGACAACGACTTTGCATCCATTCTAGGGACATACATGCATAGACCTTAACAAATTTTAATGCAATAACTTTCATTCAAAAACCTTTCACAAGCTAAACTTATTCTTTCCAACTTGATACTTATACTTTGTACATAGCCTATGGTGACCTCTTCTCTCATGTCCGTTGAAGTGCAAAACCCTGATGAGGCGGAGGGTGTAGATGATCTGAGGAGCAAACTCAAGTCCCATAATGATGAAGTAGCTGCAGCCAGTCACCAGCGACAAGTGTCAAAACAATATCAGGTTGGTTCATCATGAAACTGAATCATGACCCCAGTGTTGCCAGCTGCTATATTACACTTACCGCTCATGTTTTGTTGCAAGTTTGGCAATTTTTGTGTTTGATTTAGTTTAGCAGGTAGTCCGTAGTGACATGTTTTGTCAAAATGCTGGCGGACTCTTGTCCGGCTGACTAAGAGTGGCATGTCGAATACTGAGCTATAGACGCTCTCACCTTTAAGAGGTAAGTGACCTTACCTCCTCTCATGTGCATGTGTAACATCCATGTGGGACATGTAGGAGGCAAATTGATTGGTCTAGTTGATCAATTTGCCTCTCCTCACACACCTTGTTCCTTTGTTTCCTGTAACTTCCACCACACACCTTGGTTTTGCTACCAAACTATCTTGTTTCCATCACATTTTTGTGCTAAATGTAGATGAATGAGGGAAGAGTTGAATGGTGTTAGTGTTTTGGTATCATAAAGGACAACCCTAAGCTCATAGTGTTGTGCATGAGAAACGGGGAACGGTCATGGGAGGGCCCACCGAGCAATAGCGTAAGCAAATTCTGCTACAACCACAAGAGTGGCAACACCTACATCGAATAGCAGTTGTACTAGTGATGACGTGCAAAAGCGAGGAACTGCTACAACGAGGCTCCAATATAAGGCTACAATATTAGCTAAGAAGAATGGCAAGAGCGATAAACTTTTAGCAATAGTGACATGTCTAGCGATGACCCATCACCATGTCAGCAAAATAGTGGTGGCGACAATAGTAGCCGTGAGAGCTTTGGTAGCGACGGTAGTGGCATACGCGGCAGCCAACAGTAAGATGACTTGAAGCCGCCGTCGTTGAGTGCAACTACCGCAACAATAATAGTAATAGTAGTAACATCAATGATTAGACTCGCATTCTGCAAATGGACCTCTTCTGTTTTTTCTCTCCCCCTTGTTTTCTAGTCTTCCCTCTGCTCTTGGGTTAGGTCGGGTTGGTTTGGGTATCCATAGGCTACCTCATATGGGGGCCGCAAGTCAAGATGGTGATGAAGTTTTAATGCGGACTCAAATTCACGTTTTGATGATTTCATTTTATTCTACATGAAAAACCATGAAAAATCGACCCAAGAACCGGATCATTTGGTATAGGGACAAGAAAGACATGCCTATGCAAAGATAGGAGGGGCACCTACAAAAAACAAGGAACATTCTGGTTTGACCCCAAGCATAGCGGAGGAACATCCACATCAACTGCGACTAAAGCACCCTTGGATGAATGTTAAACCAATGAGACAATGTTCATTAGTATCTATGGGAGCTTCAGGATTGTGGCTAAAGCTACATATAAAGGCAAGGGAGCTTAAAGCAGCCGTGACCCCCACTGGCAGTGCTGTAAGTGGCGGTAACGATTGGAGAACTCAAATAATCATAGCTGAGTGATATCTCCATGGATTGAGGCTTTATTTAGTGCATTGGAGATATCACAATGCATACTACATGCTGCATGTCTTATTTGTATGCTTCTTCCTTAGTAGAAAAAAATGGAGCACCTAGGGGCTCTCGGCTAGCTCATAGAGGCTGATACATAAGGACACCTAGGGATTGTTCTGTGGATTCCAATCTTACCACAAGGCTTTGCACATTTCCTTGTACTAATTTATCAAGTCTAACAATTCATTCTTTAACCAAAAAGTTTTGGATTCTAAGCATTGGCTTGTACATGTCCATTTGATTCTACAAGTCTTTTGCAGTGTACATTGATGCAAACGTTGCTAGGAGAGTCGCATCGCAAGAGCCTTGGTCACTAACAGTGGTCTTGTTGCTAAGAGAGGGTCCTGCGTTATCTGAAGGGTTTGTCAATAGACCAAGGGTTCAAAGGTTTGGAGGTTTATCCAAAGGGCTCACCTTGTGACCGTCACGTCGGGTGACCCTTGGTTCACATTTGGTATCAACTCTTGTGGACATTTACTGAAATTTACATGGACCTAAGGGGGGCAACAGATCTGCCACACTGTGTTTGTCCAGAGTTTTTGTTCTTCACAATGGGAATAATGGTGGCAACGGCATACAACTAGGCCTTCCTCATGGAAAAGATCCAGCGTGCTCTTGACCAGTTAAACCTAAAAGAACTAACAACTACTTGCATAGGTTGTGGTGAGGTACATCAGCCAAGGGAGTGGTGCATTAGGGAATGGCGCATTGGCATCCTTACTTGCCTTTTGGTGGCCCAAGTCAAAGAAGCCAAAAGTCTTCATATGCAAGGACAATGCACAGGAATGGCTCTTCATGGTGAACCAGTACTTCACAGTGTTGGGCATTCCCATGGGAGAACATGCCACGAGACTGGAGTATGTACCTGCGCAAATTCTGGGAATGGCACTCTTGTGGTGGCTAGAATTGTGCCGCCAAAACAGTGTTGTGTTTCCACACGAGCTGAGGGACGGGGAATGGCTTAAGCCATTACTGAGTCTATCACTAGGGCGGGAAGTGCAGCTCTGTGTGTGGGCGTTCACAGAGAAGCCAGAGATGTGGGAGAAGTTTGAGATGATGATCTAAACACGTTTAGAACTTTTCAACAGCAACCCAGTTGCACGTGACAAAATCAAACATTCAAGCAAGGCGGATTGGTCCAAGAAAACACCTCAAACTTCATGGCTTTGGAGGAATAGATTCACAACCTCTCGGTCTTAGAGGCATACGACCACTACCATGATGGCATGAAGTTGCATGTTCAACGTGATCTTGCGGTGCTCAGGTTAAGGAATTTTGTGGAGCTAGTTTTGGCGGCGCAGTGGAGCAACACGGTAAGCTATAATGTGCTCCAAACCAGCTATGCAATAAAACCAGGGGTGGAGCAGCCTGGTTTGGCTATGACCATAGAGGTGGATGCAATCCAAGCCAGGTAGTGGGGCATGGGAGAATAGCAAGGACCAAGAGGCAAGTGTTGGGATTTTAGTGAAGAGGGTCATCGCAAGCGAGATTGCCCCAAGCATGAGGCAGAATAAGGAATTGGGTAGCAGTAGTGAGGAGTGGACAACCTACTACTATTACAAGTCTTTCATACGCAAAGGGCAACACCATTCTTAAAGACCTTTTTCCAATTAAACTATTGCTTCATGTGTTGTTACAAAATGAAGGAGATATCTGGTAGTTCCAAGGGATCATGTTGGAGGTCGTTCTTATGATTTTAGAGGGGATTTTCAATGGTTGGAGAAAGCTACATGGTCTGCTAGACGGCGTCATGAGCCATAGCTTTTTCAATGACAAGTTGGTGATGGAATTGGAGCTTGCACGACAGCCGGAGACATAAAAAAAGGCGCGACAAGTGTCTAAAGTGGTAGAGTGCAGCAGGCCGCTCAACAAGCACGAGGTCCATATGGGTGAGTTCGTGTGTTACATGGAGTTCCGAACTTGCCCTATGAATTAGTACACTGCTTGATTGGCCAGGATTGGTTACACACCTAGAATCTATAAGTAGATTGGAGGTGCAACCAGGTGGTCATGAAGGTGGACAGGAAACAGCTCATTTTGCCTTTGTGGCAGGGTGAAGGGAAAGAGTCGAATGTGGTGGAAGCGAGAAAGCAGCTTTGCATCATCAACTTGCAGTAGCTGAAGTACTGCAAGCACAATGGTGGCCAGGTCTACTTTGCTTGGGTGCATTCACTAGAAGTAGCATAGTAGCAAATTTCAATGGATGAAGCAACGGAGGGGCAGGTGATGGAAGGCGTAAGAGCTGCAAAGTTGCTTCTAAGCATACGGAAGGTGCGCAAGGAGTATGGATATTTTTTACTTGAGGAGTTTCCAAAAGGGGTTCCCACCGTAGTGCATCATCCACCACAAGATCGAGGTGGTGCCACAATCATCTCTTGCGGTGGTGTTTTTTAACCCCATCAACGACGCGAAGCTTGCGGAGAACAAGAAGTTGTTGGGGGAGTTGGTGGACCAGGGCTTTATCCGGCCTTCGCTGTCTCCATACACAGCACTGGTGCTTTTTTTTAAGAAGAAGTCAGGGGTGTTGCGGATTTTGTTGACTACTGGGCGCTCAAGAACATCACAATGAAGAAGCGTTACGTATTGCCACGGGCCAAGGAACTGTTTGACCAGCTACAAGGTGCGCATATCTTCAGCAAAGTGGACTTGGGGTTGGCATATCACCACATCCGCATTGCAGAAAGGGATGTGGAAAAGACCGTGTTTTGGATGCGCTATGGACACTTCGAGTATCTTGTGATGCCCTTTCAGCTAACGAATTCTCCTACCAGGTTCATGGCTATGATGAATTGGATCTTCCACCCCTACCTTGACCATTTTGTGGATGTCTTCCTTGATGGCATCCTTGTGTACTAGTGGACATTGGAGTAGCACCAAGAACATCTTTGGACAATGATGGAATTGCTGAGAAAGGAGCGATTGTTTGTTTTCACATTTGTAGTTTGATGGGATTCCTTATCCACCCATGATTTTCCTATCTTGTGTAGGACTGAATCAAAGTCTAGGGTGTATATCTCATTTTGGAAATGTTATTCATTCTGACTTAAGTTGGTTGGAAGGAATATGACGTGCAGGATGCTCATTTTATTTGGTCATATGGGAAATTTATAGCATTTTTTATTCAAAGATAGTAAGTTTGCAATGCCTAAGTAGGAAGAAACTAGTCTATTCTTTGAAGGGAATTTAAAGCGTCTCTAGTAAGAATAAATTTCAAAAACTTTGATTTATACAAATGGCCCTTAAACTACTTATACGTGGTGTAATATAGAACTTGGTCACAACTTTTTGTGAAAGTTCAAATCTCCTCCAACACACCATTGAACTGCACTTTGGAAGACCTAGCCCTTGATGTTTTGGCTTTCACGATCTCCTTTGTTGTTCTTGACTTTTCAAATCCATTTTCTTCTTTTTTTCAACATCTTATTGATTTTATAAGTTTTTCTTTCCTTATCAAAGTGAAGATAATGGTGAAAAGGGTCCGAGCTATTAGGGATGCACTTGGAAATTTTTCAGGGAATGAGAGTTAATCCTGATATTTTTACAAAGTTATTATACAAGGTTTCTGAAAGGTAATTTAGGCAAAACGTGATGGATGTGGTGCTTAAACACCACTTTAGTGACGCCCTTGCATGTATAGATATCTCGTATGCTAGACTATGAAGCAGTAGGGACTGTCCACCTTTGTCAACCGGACACTAGTCACAAACCCAAAATATTTTTGGAAAATCCACAAAAATCTTTGCATTGTATATAGTGAAGGGGTGTATGCATTTGGACAAAAGGGTTTGCATGAACGAAAAGAGGGGGCAGATTATCCATTTTCCATTTTGAGAATCTTGTCTACCACCCATTTTTTTAGTGGCCTGTAAGGTAGTGCCGGGGGTTAAAAAATTACCAAGGGCCAGGTGGTTCACCCGTGATCTGGCCCACGTCGTGCGCGCAAGCCCCGGACAGTTGGGTCTACCACCCATTTCACTAGCTTTTGTCCACAGCCATTCAGGAGCTCCAATGGGTGAATGAATTCAAAGATTGGGGAAACTGCACAGTTATTATTTGCCACGATTCTCACTTTTGCAAGCTATTCACCACGTTATCCCATTTAAAAATTTATCAGCCACAAAATCCAAAGTTAGATGATAAGAAGCCAATTTTCCAAAAGTACATTACCTAAAGCCACGCGTTCACAATACAGATCTCCACATGCTCCTTCAACTACTTGTCAACACATCTGTTGTGTCCAATTCATCACGTTTTCGTTTTCTCACTTTATACATGTTTATTTTTGTTGGTTCTCAAATAGTGGTTCTGAGTAAGTCTCGACCTTGAAATTAATAAAAAAAATGACTTAGCAATGTCACATGCATAATCAGATGTTTTGTCGCGGTTTGAATCTGATGATTTAAGGTTTGACGATGAGAGAGCTTAGATTCAGTAACAAAAGTTTTCAAACATTGACAAATTCACTCACTTTATTCCAAAATGCTAGGAAACCTTGAATTTTATGCACACAAGGTAGAAGAACAAGAGGTCAAGGAAAGCCTTTAGTTTGTGGGTAATGTAGTGCTGTCTCATATGCACCTTGTGGCATATTGTGATGACGCAGAATATTCCGTTGTCAATATTTTAAAAACGGAAACGGTGTCATTATGTGAAAACAAATAATCATCCGTTGTATACAGTGCTCGTTATTTTGTTCTAGGGTTGCGAGTAATTAACTCTATCCGAACGCGCTGTACGTTGGCGATTTCTCGTCGAAGAAATTCGGATCTTCTCCCAGGGTGCGCTTGGTTGTCGCTGAAATCGTTAGTTGGGCGCTCCCAACTAGCAATTTCAACATAATCGGAAGTTACAGCCCACCTTTCGACCTAAGTTTGTTGGGTTTTCATGTTCGGTCTTAAAGTTTTTGATTTCGATCCCACTGTGAAGTTGAACTTGACGTCGAACCCTTGATTTTGTTCTTCGACTGAACCAAAAATCGTCAGTTGCGAGATGGTTCAGAATCATAGGCGAGCGTCGCAAAGTGGCGAATGTTTTCGTTGAGGGCAATGGTTTTCAACGAGAGTAACCCAACAATCGCGAAGAGATTGTTGGGAGCTCAGTTGCGTGCATTGAGCATTTGTTGAGCATTTGTTGAGCATTTTTTGAGCACTCGTTGAGCATTTGTTGAGCAGGCGGGGGAGTCGTTGGGCGACGAGGATGTTTCGGCATCTGCAAGGATGCGATGGACATGCCGCGTAGAAGTCCATACGGACATGGCACTCGCTTTTCTCTCGATCCGATGGACACGACGACGGCGATCGTAAGGTTGAAGTCACAAAAGAACATGCAATGCAGCAGTTAGGACATGCCTACATCATGCGAATATTTGTTGGACGAGTCGTCAATAATTCAGCAAAAACTTGCAAAAAAACAACCGGATTTTCAGAATGCAGTGTATACACGTGTGAATTTCGCAGGCCCACTACCCCAACTCAACAAAACAGTCGCACAAAATCGATCCTCAACAAACGAAGGATTTCAGCGGCAACCAGGCGCACCCAGCCGTGGCTTGGAGGTAGCGGTTGTCCGACCTCAATTAGAGGTCGCGCAGTCTGTGACGACACTTCGGGACCGTGCAGCAGTTTGGTGATGGTGATCGACCGTGTTGTTGTCAACGAGATGTTTGAACCTAAATGTAGCCGCGGTGCGCCAACTTCTTCTGATGCGCGGATGCATACAAACATCACCAAAGTACGATTAGTTTCATTCGCTGAATTGCGTGTGACATGGACTGGAAACAAGGCCCTGCTTTCGGTGAAAGAAATTAATACTTGTGGATCGTCGCGTTTCTTTGAGATGTTTTCGTATTCAGCAGGCTCCATCCGACTGAACAAATGCCTGGATTTCTCAATGAAACATCATTTATTTCTCTTTGTGTACCAAAACGATCCTTTGGGTGTCTCAATGTTCAGCAGCTAGAATGAGGACCGTTGAGATCCAAAGAAAATCTTTTTAGGCACCGTGTTGATGTCCTGGAGGTGCGAGCATCTAGATACTGATGGAGGTTGTTTCATTGCAACAGACGCTACAGACCAGACGAGTGTCGCATTTTCTCCTGTCCTCCATTCTGCGCTGGCATCAGGTAGATTTCTCCGCCCGGCATAGATTTTCATCGCCTAGACATCTTCAGCGTGCACCGCGATGTTTGCGATTTCTCCATCGAGCGACCTGGATTTGCCCTGTGATGTTGGGAAAACCGTATATCATCAGAAATCATGTTTTCAGAAAGGACCATCGAGATGATGTTTTTAAGGACTTCCAGAAGAAACGGGAAAATACAGTTCTTGCGGTCTATGACAGAAGTTCTTACCAGCAAACGCGCCCTTTCATCTTTTCTCAGTCCTACATTGAATTGTTCTCAAAACTTCCGCGTTCTTGGAAAGGGCGAGGTAAATAATTAGGACGACGGCAAGAGAGAAAATCGACTAAAATCATGAGCTGGCGACATACTAGGGCCATGCTCGTCTCTTCCGATGAACCTGTCAGCCCTGTTCCATGTAATTCAGAGGATAGGTCCTTGTATGTGCAGAAACGTACGTTTGCAAGGTTCATGACGTAAGAAAAATCGCACTACTGTAGCGAGCCGCCACTTAATCTAGATGCTAACATCGTACAAAAATCTCAGGACATCAACACGGTGCCTTACGTTTTGTTGCATCTTGCGCTGCGATGTTAAGAACACGGTTTGGGGTGATGTGCAGTTTTTCGAATATCAGCCGGTAAACCCGCGTTGCAACGGTCGAAAACAGCGCATATCACAATGCTCTTGAAGAAGTACGCGTGATGAAAATCTCTGCCGGCGAGAAGAATCAACCTGACGCCAACCGTGTATGGAATTCAGGGCATTTTGCGACACAAATCTGGAACCTAACGAAGGCTTCGAGGAAAGACCGTGAATCATGATCTAGATGCAACTCTCACAATGACAACAACACGGTCTCTGATACTCCGCGATACTAAAACGTGTATGAGAAGTTTCGTGCAGAAAAAAACAAAGTGTGCTGCGAGCCACATGCAGTGAAAATGCACGTATTCTTCAGAACAATCGCGTCCGAACAGACTTCCCCACAGATGATCGACGAGTGAGCGAGGTATCATCACCGAGGTATGTTTTTCACCTCTTTGGGTGTAAACTGGCCATCGCTGGCCACCCTTGTTTTCGGTGATAGTTGCAAAGAAGCGTAAAATTAAAACCAGAAAATCGTGGGGTTTTCGACGCTCTTTTGAGCTAGACACGAGCCGGCGGTGTGCTATGGTCTATGTTTTCCGCATGCGATCAATCCACAAGCCGGTAATCATAGGCGGCGGTATGCATGCCCCCACGCATGCAAACCGATTTTGAATATTTTTTACCAGTGTAATTTCCTTCTGCGATGCCAGTTCGAAAGCGGCACGATGCAACATTCTGACGTCTTATCGGCTGACGCGGTGTTCTGGCCCGATCGAGAGGGGCTGTGGAATTGACGACGAATGGCCGTCGATTGCACAGAGTAGGCTGCAGGTGGCAATAACGAGACTGCGGCATAAGTAAGATGACGTCATCCGAGATCAACTGGCTCGGTTACTCATCTCTTTCATCGAAGACAATCACTCGAATATCATTCATAATATCACAAAACTGCTGCACGGTCCATTCATCAAATTGCAGCAGCCCGAATAGACAATTGGTCAACCTGCTCTGATTTTCCGGGGAAGGGGAGGGAGGAGGGGCGGGAGAGGGGGAGGGGCCTGCGCAATTTGTGCGGCTTGTTGATGTCAATGAAACGACGTCACGGCATCCTTGTTTCCGTTCCGCGAAATGAGACAATGTCTCAAATAATGATGAGGCACGTCGACATCGTATCGATTTTGAAGATCATGGAAGGTATAGGCGAACCCGGATGAAAGATCATACCTCGGACGCAGTCTGGCGCACGCGAGCTTCAGATGAATCGAGAGCGCCAGACTTGAACAAAAATAAATCACGAAGGCTGTGGCTCGAAACCTGCAGACATCTCTAATTCGGGCTTGTCGGATAGAATTGTTGAACCTGAATAATTTCCATGGATAACTCAATTGTTATCCAGTAGATCAATACATTCATACCTGATTCCATCTTCCCTTCCAATCCTCTGGATCCTATTTGAGAGTCGTCGTCATAGATGAACCTTGAATGCCGGGTGTCCATTGTGTTGTTAACGCATGTTCACTAGACACCACAATGTTGTAGTCATGATAGAACTCAACATTTCTACCTACAAATTTCCAGCCACAATCAAAACCAATGTTAGGCTGCAAGATAAACTTCTAATGCCGTCCCAACGATGATCCAACAATTTCATTCCAACATGAATGAACCATGCCACATGAATTTTAGAACTCATTCATGTTGTAATGAAGTTTTCACAATTGAAAACCTCATTCACATTCGCTCAAGCATGTGTTCAATGAGGATTTGCGATGTTTAACCCAGCGTGCCATCAAAGCTTAAAGCATCTTTTTAATGGTTAAAGCATCACCTCTGTGGTGGTTAACACCTACCCGCATCTCGATGTAGGAAATTTCAAGTAATTAACAACCTACATTCCATGGGACTGATGTCACATCCAAGTAGGTGCCCAAGGAACTGTGTTTCTTCAGGTATGTGGGAGTCCGGAAACTGGTCATAATCCATGAACATTCATCATCGAAGGTATTTCCAACAAAAAGTTTTGACCGTTTATTAAGGGGGTTCCTAGGCAGCTTGTAGTGTTGCTTGTGGAACTACTTATCCCCCTAGTGGAAAGTGTTGTTTTGGTGCCAATTGTGTCATGTCAAAGGGGGAGATTATTAAGTGGGCGGGTTTTATTTTAGAGACCGCTTTACATCAGGTTCATTGTGTGGTGAGGGAGGTTATGAGTTGGTTGAGATTTTCTGGCTTCATGGTGAGTTTTGGTTATAAAGGTATAGGTTTGAAGGCTTATGAAATCTTCAAACTTTTCAACAATTTAAGGCAAAAGGATTGCTAAGGGATTTCAATATTTTGGTGTGGTACAGAGGTTATTTTTTGTTATAATGGTTTTTTAAAGGTTGAGGCCTCGAGGACCAGCAACCAATGGTTCCTTACTAAGGTGTGGTGAAAAATGAAATTTTTGAGCATAATAGCTAGTGCAATAAGGTTGGTTGTAGATTTGGGCAGTCTTGGAAAGTGTGATCAATTATATCTCTGTCAGTTGCAATATGGGCATGTGTTTCCAGAAACGACCGTACGAATTCGGGGTGTTATCTCACATGTGAGTACCTTAGGGTTGTGTGGATTCCGATATCTTTTTTTTTAGGGGTAATGATGTTGTTGGTTAGTACTTGTCAAATAATTTCGTTGGGGTCTGCCAGAGGATGTTCCTACTAAGACCACCATGTGAGAGGTTTGAGAGTTTTAAAAGAAAGGATTTGTAAGGGTGGAGTAGTTTTAGGTGTTCGTTGGCGAGTCTCCAACCAGGTGATAATGTTGTTACTAAAGCCTTGGAAAAATCCATCTTGAGATGTGTCAGTGTCCAACCACTAAATCTTAAACTTTGGGTGGGATCATTGGGTGGTGGTGTGAGCGACTCGTTGGTGTTAACTATGAGAAGTTTGGATGTGTAAGAGAATTGGTGTCTATTACATCATGATTCAGGGATGAGGCTTGGTTGATCTCTCTTGGCGAGCACCAATAATTATGTTGCATTAAGACTGTTGTGTTTGTGTTCTTAATTATTCAGAGCTAGTGTAAGGAATCAATAGTGCAATTCAAGGGTTTTGTATAGCTTCTCATCTTTTTCACATTTGAGGAATCAATGCACTTCTTTTGGGGAGAGGTGTTTTAGTTGGACTTCATTTTCAAAGACTAATTGTTTTGATTTTCCTCTTCCAAGTCTGAGGAAACGGTAATAAGATATTCATTATTGAACAGAATCTACCCTTTCTAGAGGTGGCACGAGGAAAAGAGGGTTTTTGAAATAAAAATTCTTTAAAATGTTGTGCCAACACTAGTAACGCCACTCGTTTAGGTCTATTTTTATGCATAAAATGTGGGCATGCGCTTGAAAGAAGTGGCCCTAGTTAGGGAAGCTTTAAGCGTGGAATGGTAAATCCTTTCATTATTTTGTGGTTGGCTGTAAGAATTTTCAAGCCTGGGAAGAACTTTGCACTTATACCATTGTGGTGGGCCACAAAATATGGAACCAATCACTCCACCCTCAAATCTGTGTAGTCAAAAGTGTAGTAGGAAGTGGACAGAAAAGTGAACATTGATCTTTCACCAAAACTTATCTATTTCATAAAAATACCTTTATTCTTTTCATTTTTTTACAAGGAATTCATATGTTGGCCCTATTGAAATGCATTCATGTTTATGATTGTTGATAAATCTGTGGATACAGAGATACACTTATTGATACACCATTGGTAGAGTGTATGAATTGAAGCCGATTAACTATACCTCAGCCACAACATCCCGAGGCCTCCTTTATTCGTTTCTGTGATTGATATGTTCTTGATCATCAAGTGTAGTGAGCTCTCTTTGGATTATGATGAGAATGAGTTAAGTTCAATATTGGTGATTTATACCAAGATCTCGGTGCTAGGAGGTTGTACTTGAGAGTGGTAAGGAAATAATTGGACTAGTTATGTGGTGATTGCTATGATTGTTGCTATAACAGAGCTTAAGGTACTATGCCAAAAGAATCTAATTTTTTAAAGTGTAGTGATGAGATGATCCCAAAGTTTTCAGGAAGTTGTATCATGGTGTAAACGGATGCCAAGAACTCGCTTCAGTTCTATGATTTACCTAGTATTCATTTCCTCAAATTGTGGTGCATCAATGTCAATCCCAAATATAGGGGTCTTGAAGATGCACACTTAGAGGCCAATGATAGAAAAACATTACTAAAAAATTGGGATGGCCTAGTTTCGTGAAACAAATGGTGTCATCTGTGTAGCTTACGTGGCTAGAGGTTGTGTATAAAAGATTATTTGGTTTCATATGCATGTCTCAAGAAGTTATTTAAATGCTTTCATTCTGATGATGAGTAGAGCGACGGGAAAAAATTGGACACCCAATAGGGTATCCATGTGGTTTGTTTTCTGGCCATGAATGAGGAATCATTTCAATTGTTGTGTAGGGTAACTCTTATACAGCATTTAGAAATGGTGTAAAACCTATATGTTTCATTTTATGGTAAAGAAAAGGAAACATGAAGTTGTTGAAAAATGAAGGGTTTTTCAACTTTGTTCAAAGGAAGACAATTTTCTTATGAAGCCATATTAATTTTTAAGGTCTAGGATACAACATAGGGCATTTTTGATGTTTCTTACGTGAGAATAGACAACGTTTTCTTAATAAATGATACTCGTTAGTATTTCATGTAATCATTCGGCAAGGATTTTATGAGAACTTTGTATCTGAACCAAAGAGTGAGATTTTATGGTAGTTTTACATCAGGTTGGGCCTTCTTTCTTGAAGGGTAGATATGTAATGGAATGTGTAATAATTGGGTATGTTTCTAGGTGGTGAAGTAATTTGAAGAGAATTGTGAAGAGAGCTAGGCCATGGAATTTTGGGGCATGTTTCTCGACTTTTGCTATTAGACCATGTGGTTCACCAAATTTTGAAAAGGGAAGGGATTTTATCTTTGATTTGTATTCCTCAATGGTGGTTGGTGTGGTAAGTGTTTTCAGGTTATAGGTCAAGTGAAGGAATTTAGGCAGTTGTGGGGGGAGAGATAGCTACTTTTCAGGATGAATAGGTTTTTGTAGAGGGAAATGATGGTACGACTCATGTCTCTGATGGATGTGGATGGAGGTGTGCCTTCTTCTTAGACTCTTTTCTTATTGCCTCCATAAGACTTCCAAGCAATTGTTATGCTTGTTTTAGGTTTTTCATGTACATGATTTCCAAAACTGTTGTATGGTCACGATTCATTTTAAAGTGATGTTTTTTTTCTCAAAGGAAGTTTTACACAACATACATTTTGATTTTAGGAAAAAATTCATTCTCGTAATTGTCCATTATTAAATAAAGGTAGATAAGAGTTTTCCTTATACTTTCAACCTCTTTGATGTTGTTGATTTGATCAATTTCTAGATATATTGTTAATGTTGGATCTAAGTATGTGTGGGTGCTTAAAAATAAGTCTTCTTAAGTAAGGTCCCAAGAGGAGGGTCGCATTAGACTTCCATAGCTCCATACGTGGTTTTCACTCACTTAGATGCTAAGGGATGAATTTGAGTGCTGCTATATGGTCAAGATTTTTTAGTGGAGTAGAAGGTGTGTGGAGTGGATTAAGATTCGACCCATTGTGGTAAAGTGATGGACCTTGTCTAGTATGGGTGTGATATGAAAGCTAGGTGCTTCAAATGCAAAAGATATTTATTTAGGATGTAGCGTGCGTTAAGAGTTTATGAGATCGTGGTTTGTGAAGAGCGTTAAGAGGATAAACTAATAGTTGGTTGATTTTTACTAGTTTCTACCCATTGGCATGTAAGTTTTGGTTAGAATCACAGAGAAGGAGAGCGACTAGGTTTTTGGAGTGGAAGGTATCAAGTGTCTCCGAATATTGTTCTTGCAGGCTAAGGGTTGGTGGGGGCGTAGGCATTTGTAACTCCAAGGGTCAATTAATAGTAATTGATTTTATATTGGCTGATTTTATGGGTAACCTATGATGGGTTTTGAAGGGAATTATTTGATCTGTATACATGGGGAGGATGCCTCTAGATGAGAATCAGACTAGAAGGCAACTTGTTTTCATTGTAGTTTGGTTTTTAGTTTTGCCTTTAGTTATTTCATAACTCAAGGCAATCTCAGGTGGTGGTGGTCAATCACTGATTGCAAGTGAATTTGTTAGAGGGGATTTTCCAATTTGTTTCTTTTGTACCATTTGAAATTTAACAACATTGTGGCCACTGGTTGGAAGAATGTATTGATGATTGATGAGATTGAAAGTGGGAACCATGCACAAAAATCTCTCAAGAAACGTTATTATATTTAATATGTTAATGTTACTTTTACAAAATATTGTCTCAAGCACAAGAAGTCATTGTAGACTTGTGTGTGGCATAGGAAAACATATGCTTTCATTTACAAGAGGATGGTTTTGCTAATGTTTTAACGTGTTATTGCAAGTCAAGCAACAAGGACTTCATGAAGTGAATGATTTGGTTTTTGAGGAAAAACATACTTGATAGGAGATGATTATCAAATTTTGAGATCATTAGAAAATGCATGCGCATGTTCTCATACATCTTCATCAGGAGATTGAAGTTCTAGTTCATAATGCAAACTCTAACATGTATGACATGCTTAAATGTTTGTCTTTCATCTTTGGATGAAAGAGATTTCCTCATGTCTGAATAAATGGGATCAATATCAAAGGAAAATTAATCAAAAGGTTGTTGTAATGTTTCATTGAAACATAAACCATAAAATAAGATTAGAACATAAAAATAGCTTATTTTGGTATTTTTTCTAATAATCCTATTAAATAGCAACCATTTCAATGTTTGGCATATGTTCCACAGGCAAAATAAAGGATAGTCTAAAAACATATTTCTGAAATCATAAAGAGAACTAACAAAAAGCTATCACAGTGAAATAGTGTTGAATTGGCATGGAAAAGTGATGCAGTTTCTCTGATGCCATCCAACATCTACATGATGGATGCAAATCTTGATCTTTTTGGACAACAAAGGTGTCTATATGTGATTGACGATGACATCATGTAAAAATCATGGGATTCATAAAAACGAATCCTTGTATTCATAAGTACATCAATCAAGTGATTTGAGTAAATTCAATTAATAGAAAATGTGACGTTCAAGTGGATGAAAACATGCGAAGAGGCACCATTTTATATGGTGTAATGCTTTGAAATGGCAAAGTGAAGGTCAGGTGATTTTATAGTTGATAACCCCTTGAATGAGCATTCCATCAAACATCAAAGTGTGAGATTCATTTCGAATAAATTGTTATGGATTTGAAACATTTCAAAGTGTCAATTGGCCATTCAATCTCATTGATCTAAAATCAAGCGAATGTTTGTCGAGAGTCTCCTTGAAGTCTTGGCACATTGGACAACAATCCTTCAAATCAATCCTTGTAGTGATTTGTTTTTTTTAAATGATGAATAGTGGAAACGACCTTTTGCCAAATGAATCACATGAATTTAATGATAAGAATATGTGACAATCAGATGACAATAATCCTGTGTTACCACGACGTTGGCTCAATTAGTGAAGTGCATTGTACGGACGAATGATTTGGATTTAAATTTACACCATGAATATGGAATAATATACACCGTGATATACAAGTTACTGGAATTGTTATATCCAACGTGGAAAACCATCTTTGTAACATATTCTTGGGGTGAAAACACACAAAAAACCGTTCTTGAGCGCAAGAACATAAAATCAACATAGAAACAATGCCCTTCTTGAGTTATGTTTTCTTGGTCAAAATCCTTCATTTGATTGGTTTTTCACGTGTCCCATAGTTTTTTTAAATAAAATAATGTGATCGTAACCTTACAATTACAAAATCATTAATGGTTGTAGGACTATTATCAAACATTTGATTTTTATTGTAATATATTCAAACTAAGAATGTATCCAACAACCATTGGGTATTAGATGAACTTCTAAAAACCTGCCTTTGTATGAAGGTATGAGTGGAAAACAAATTGTAGCAATGTTTTAGTTTAATCAACCATTTTTCTTTTAAAAAGCCTATCTAGGTCAAGAATTGCATCTTTTTCTAATGGCACTTATCTAAAAGTTTTCAAACTGCAAAATAACCCATTTAGCCTTCTTAGATAACAACAATAATCTATGATGTAGAGATAATCTTGCTTAAAATACGTCTGTTAAGAATGTTATGCCTTAAAAAATAAAAACAAACCACCATAGCGATTGCATGGGTTGAGTAGAATTGTTGAGATTTTTCAACCAAATAGGGGATTCTTAGAAAGGTGCGAGGTACCTATCCAAGGTAAGGAGTACATAATTTCATTTTTGATGTGAAATAGATGTGACTTAAGCTTGTGCATCGATTTTTCCACTAAAAGTCACAAAATGAGATCATGGGATCTTTGGAAGGCATTTGCATTTCCATTCATACATGGGAAAATCATCATCAGTTTCCTTTGGTTAGAGAATTGAAATTTTTGAGTGTTTAAGGGCATTTTTTATCGCGTCCTCTCAATCTGGGTCCCAAATTAGGTCTGTTGAAAGAGATTTTGTGACTTAAGGAAAAAGTTGAAGTAAAAATGAATCCTTAAGTCTGTATCTCTCTCTCTCTCTCTCCCTTTCTCTCTTTCATGTACAGTATCATTTGTTCTTCCTCCTTGCCTTGCTCATTCAGTGAGGCAAGAGGAGATGAAAAGTCATAAGGCTCAAGAGTACGAGCTTCTTCCTCAAGACTTCATGGTCTCGTGGGTGTCCGTTGAGGAATGACCTTGATCGGTGGCCAGTAGGTCGACGACTAGTTGTCGGTAGGTCATTTGACCTATTTTCTTGTCGGCTGCTTGCGAGCTTTCTAATGGCTAGCAGAAGGCAATCGACAGCCCTCACCATGTTGATGGGTAGCGCTTGACCACCCCTCTCCTTTGCCACACGGGAGGGACGAAGTTAAACTCTTTGTATATTCTCAAAAATAATTTGAAGTTTGTTGAGTTTATAACCATCAAGTAGGATCTTCCTATATTGAAGTCTGAGCATCATGTAACAAATTTGGTTAGTTTGGTAATGAACTCAACATGAACACGTGCATGATAGATTGAGTTAAATTTCAGTTCAAAAGATTTCTAGGCTAGGCAACATCACCCTTCAAATCTTCATCTACGCACCAACACCATGTTGGGTATCCCAAACGTTTTTTGGTCAAATTTCCATGAATTCCACTCGGTGGGAGTAACCTTTAAGCAACCCCAAAATGTTCCTTCTGACGTGTTTGGAGCCACAAAAATCACAAAAATGTGTAATCAATTGTTCTACATGGTTGAATGAGCAATTATTATGGCAGTTGTCGTATCGTGTAACAAGTGAAAATGGCCCAATCTTCTTTTGATGATGTCTTGCCAACCCTTCCAACTTGCATAAAATGTTCTTAGTGCTAAGCAATTCCTTTTCATAGACCTCTATGTTCATCACAATAGAACTCGGATGAGTCCAATTTAATTAATAAAATTCTATGTAGTCTCTATCATTCCTTAAAGAATTTCTACATAAATGTTTGTGCATTGTGTCAAAATTTCACATTACCCAAATTAATACAAAGGCGATTGGATTTTTATTTTTCCTTGAATTATTATTGTTCTTGGTCCAAAATGACAAGTTTTGGGACAAACAAACTAGCAAGAAGCCAGGTGTGATAGAAAATTGCATCACGATATAAGCATCCTTCATTCTTGTTAAAACATTCTATTTTAATGGTGTTTTTAAAATTGTGTAATGCATCCTTAAATCAAACTCTGTGTCATTGGTTAAGTGTGCCATGTGATAGTGGAATAACCATATGTAATATGCATCGGTACATGCCATGATATGTGCCTCAAATAAGAGCAAGGGTATATTTTTAAGGAGAAAAGTGGTGAGATGATAGATTGTGTGAGCGTTCAAAGAGTCTTGAGCTAATAATATACTTGAATCATGTGAGGCTATATAGCATTAATGTTTTTTTGTTTGTGGACATGTTGCTCAGGCGGTCAAATATTTGCTAAGAAAACTAATCTTCAAGTAGGGACATATGAATTATGTCTAAAGATAGCAACCCACTAGCTACAACCAAGGCAACCATCTCCAAACATAGCATCCACAATATTTTTACATAATGTTTCATGCCCTCTATTTCAAGTGTAGCAGAAAAACAAAAAAATGATGATATCATGAGATGTGCTGCAATGTCATGGTGGCAAACGGGCACCCGTGCTTGGAGAAAGCATTAGATGTGGTTACTTTTGTGTCAGTATGTCATTCATTTTCTGCATTCACCATGAGCAGATCTAGGCGGTTGAATTCCCATGGGTGTCGTCCAAACATTATGAGGAAGTTCCCTTGATTGGGCCAATCACAAGCTAGGCTCCCATGTTTTGTCGTGGATGGGAACGCGTGGAAAGGATGTATATGAACATAGGCTTATTTCATGTAGTCATCATGGTGTAGTTTGCGATGTGAAATCGTGATGTCTATCATAGAAATTGATTGAATGCTTAATTTTACGATTCTTCAGTTATGATTCACAAAATCCACTCTAACGGCCAGTAGTCCACCAAATGGCAAACTCGCAAAGGTGTGTTTTCCTCCAGAGGTGGTATCCTCAGCCTGCATGTGCTTTATCTTTTTTTGCATTCATGATTAGGTGTCAATATCCAACGTATTGTTGTTGTTGAAACAAGATTTCATTTTTTGGGAAGCGTGGAGCTACATTTGACGGCATGTTTTGATTTCCATGATGCTTTTCCCTACAATGTACTAGCAATTTTTTAACAAAGTTTTGGAGCTCTGATATTCTTGTATCCTTGGAGATGGCTATTACAACATTGTAGTTTTTGCATATCTATTCCCATTTTAGGAATGAACTAGCCATGTAAACCTCCTCAATTAGGCATTCCTTATGGAGGAGTTTATTAGCCAATGTGTTATAGTTTTCGCAAAGATACCTCATCCTATTCAAAATAAAATTGCGGGTTTGGATGTTAATGCCTTCATCAGGTTTATACTTCCTATCATCACTATTCATTCTTACGAGGCATGCTCATTTGGCGACCTCGTTAAGATCTTGAAGACAAGGAATGTAGATTTACTCCTTTGCTCTTCTCATTCCCTGGTAGACTTACTTTGCTTTATGCTTGTATTTACTTACCACATGGCTACGTTTTATGTCGTGGCTTTTATTGGCACCATTTAGGGCTCATGATTACTGGATGGTTTTTCCTTCTCGAGTGACCATGTCGTGGTCTTCTCATTACGATGATGTCAGTCATGATCCTTGTTGCTAAATACGTACTTTTTGGCTGAGTGCACATGAAGATTATCTTCTATGTTTCGTTCTATATTGTATAGGATGATTCAATAAAGTTGCATGTTTTTTTTTTCCTAGGCTTGCAAAGTTTTCTTTTCAGATGTGATGAAATTTAAGTTGAGTGCTAACTTCACGGCTCCAACTCAACTTCGGATTTTACAAATGGTGTGGTCAGGTGTTCACTAACGTCGTAGTTATCCCTGAAAGCATCCCGTTGTCTTGTAGGGACCGTGCCACAAAATCGAGTTCCTAGGAACTCGAGTTCGAAGGGGATAGGACAAACAATACAGTCAAGCCTTGCATGAGCGATGTCCGTTCCGTACGAAGAACTCCGGTCACGCGTATGGTAGGCACTTTTGCTCCTAGTTCATAGCGTTCATCGCACCTGAATGGGGGAGTTCCTGGGGGTTTTGCTAGCAACACCCCCGAACACCACCAACCACGTTTCTATGAGCGCGAGCGCGTTCGTCTCGGAAAATTTGCCAGATATTTGTTTTTTTTTGTTGGTTCTAGCTGCCTTCGTCACGATGTTGTTTTGTGCTCGGCGCAGCCACAGACGTGCAGTCGACATCCACATGGTAAAATGACGCAACTGAATTTTTGTGTTCAACCACAGGTTCGCGATGTCTACAAAGCGTGACGGTGTACAAAAGTTGACCGTTCTCAAATGCCGACTAGTGATCATCTCCTTGTCGGGCTGCCCCTACCGGGTCACATTTAATGAGGGCAGTCGTTTTCTACAAAATTTCATCAGCGAGGCATCGGTTGGACGCATTGCGGTCGTTAGCAGTCGGAAATGGGACTTTGCAACAAGCGCCACTTCCCCGGAGCAAAACGGGGTACCGTGCGACATTTTGTAGTTCGTCCTGTGCTCTTCGATGCACCTTAGAAACGCATGCGAATGAGGACCGAACTACATCTGCACCCTGCTGGAAGCTGTCAAGGATGACGTCACTTGTGTTCGTAGGAACTCGAAAGAGCGGAAGCAGCGCCAATGCATTTTCGAACTCGAGTTCCTAGGAACTCGATTTTGTCGCACGGTCCCTTAATTATTATTAGCCAGCTCCGTGCGTCTTCCGTGTCACGTTGTCTTTTTCGTATTTCGAAAACCCATCTGCGCCTGTTTAGATCACTGCCTTGAAAAAATGGCAGAAAATCTTATCTAGGATTTGAAGACGGTTATCGCCCTGAACATCCTTCCATCCGTTATGATTTTATTTCCATGATCCCGCAGCCGCAGATTTGCCCGATGCGTGCTTTCGAATGTAGATTCCAAGGCCCTCTTCGAATTCTTGGTTGGTTCTGTGCTAGTGTCCAGTGACACCGACTGGTTCCCCTTCGCAAATCGAAAACTATGCCGGACCCAACGCTGATGGGATAAGCAGCGGCACGCAATGTAACGGTTGGACATGGGCGAGTTCTTCGCCCATCCCTATCGGTCGTTCACCCACCGCGTCCACCGATGGACGGCGTTGGAGGATTCCGAAGTAGGTTATGGATAAAGAAATTGCAGCCTGTGGTGGATTATGGGGAAGCGAAAGTGTTTAGCTAAAGTTATTTAGTTCACGAGCAGGGGCGAGCAAACACTGCGCTCACTTATTCTTCTCCACCATAAAGAAGCGCAATCCCGCCCACTTTCAACGTAAGAAAGAACTATCGCCGAAAGCAAAATGCTGACGTCGGACGAAGGGTGGGTAGGTATCCGTGTCCTACCCAGCCCTTACCACCTGCGGCCAGTAAGGGGAAATGTTCGTGTACAAGGTGCAGTCGGGGCTTAGGGTTCGTTCGGATTTCACCACAAGGCCGGGACCACACGGCTGTGTGGTCCACACAGCCGGAATCGACGGCCTGTGGGACTTGGCGCAAGAAACGCAGTTCGACTGGCCCAGCCCTCCCGTCGATCCCTGCGCTGACCATACAATTTGTGTGCCCATGTGGTGAAATCCAAACGCTCCTTTATTCCCTCGTCGGGTTAACCAACAAAGAAAAAAACCGGCCGCTCACCCAGCATGGGCAGGGGGGGCGGGGAAAAGACTAGTCCAAGCTGGCTCGCTAGTGAAAGGTTAGACCACTGTGCCTTAACGTTCTTCAAGCCTTAACTGCAGTGGTGGCTTAATTGTCCCCACCACTAATTGCTACGACAGCAGCTTCGACAAGATGATAACTGTGGGCTTTGTTGCCCTCGACAAGATGAAAACTGTCACGGGGAGGTTGCAGCTAGAGCATCTGTGCAGTTAGAGAAGCTGTGTTCAGGGCAGCTGTAGTGAGAGGAGCTGTGTTCAGAGCAGTGCTGATAGTTGCTTTCCTGCGCCAGACACAACACAGCATGGAAATACCGCCGTCAGGCGAGCCGCAGAGGGACCTCACACCGTCCACGGGCCCCACGTTCCGTCGTGGCGGTAACCATGGCGGCGTCTGCATCGAAGGCAAAGCTCATGCTGGATCGTCTGAAACCCGTCGTGTGAGTGGCTTGGGATGCCATGTCCGTCTTGTGAGTGGCTCGGGATGCCATGCCATTCGTGCGTGGCTTACCTTGGGATGCCATGCGCGTCTTGTAAGTGGCCTAGGATGCCATGCCCGTCGTATGGATGGCTTGGGATGCCGATGACCAAGTGATGGGGGGTTTAGGTGATTGGATTGACTTCAAATGGAATGAACATTGCAATGGAGGAGGAGCACGAGGAAGAGGAAGAGGAGGAGGAGGAGGAGGAGGAGGAGGAGGAGGATACTGCAGTAGAGTCTTCATGACGGAGTACAGCCTCTGGCTGGCAGAA
>SZWC01000873.1:22082-36427 GCA_023375785.1 Penium margaritaceum | reverse complement strand
TCCCTGTTTTCCTCCCTCCCTCCCTTTCTCCCTCTGTCACTCCTTTGCTCCCTCATTCCCTCCCTCCACCCCTCACTCCCTCACTCATCCTCTCACTCTCTCTCCCTCTCCCTTCCTACATTCGTCCTCCTCTCACTTTCTATCTCACGAAGGCAAGCAGTGTTGAGGTATCGCAATCAAGGCCAGGTTTGAGAGCCAAGGGCAGACAGTAGAGAAAATCTAGTAGAGGATATCTTCTCAACCAATAGCTATTGGGGCTGCACCCCTTTGTTTTCCAGAAAGAGATGCCCCCAGCCCCAACCACCCTCCCCCAGCCTCCCAGTTCTGGACAAACCGGTTGCTACCTTCTTCCTCCTTTTTTCCTGTCTTCTGCTCCTGAACGCCCGCAGGAATGTATGTCAAGCAATGCTTTTGACAATCTGGCAGTGCAGCTGCTCGAAGACAAGCTGCCACAGGCTGGGATCAAGTGGACATGCGCCCATGGCCCTGGTTTGGAAGGAGAAGCAAAGAATGTGTCATCCAACGGAAACTGCAGGCAAGGAGGGCTGGGGATGAGCACGGCAGGCCGGATTGGGAAGAAAGTGATGGAAGTTGAGGGGGCACTAGTTCCAGTGGAGGAGCTAATGCTTGAGAAAACGCTAGCCGTGAACGAGGAGTGCAGTACACAACCAGCGAGGGCTCACCAGAACTTGTGGATTTGTGTGAACGAACAGCACGTGCCATCCAAACGTTCCCCTGCATTCCCTCTTGGAAAGCGACTGGTAAAGCCTTGCGATTATGGGGCAGAAGGTGAGGTGACTGCAGCAGATTTCCCTATGGGTGAGAGGCTGGTTACGCACAAGCGGAGCAAGAGCTCTGGGAGAAGGGGGAAAGTGGAACCTGAACTCATTCCAAAAGAGCTCCCTCTGGCGGAAAGACTGGTTGTGTACAAGCGGTGCCATAGCATGAATCGCCAAGTTTACAAGCAGCANGTGCTGACATCCGTGTTGCCTGGGGCATCAAAACGACTGGGAGGAAAATCTGCCTCAAAATTGGAAACATCAGAAGGAGGGCAAAATGATCCACCGGATCTCTCTTTGGCAGACAGGTTGGTCGTGTATGAGCGGTGTCAGAGCGTCAGGCGTGATGGTTCCAAGCAGCATGGGCCGCCCCTTCTCACCCTCGTGCCAAGAAAAAAACAGCAGCAGCCGCATCAGCTGGATCTTGAAGAGGGGAATGGAGGATCAGGCAGCAAGAAAGCAAAGCCATCAAGAGGAGCAGAGACAGGTTCTGGAGTTCTGGAAGGAGCCGGGATAGATGGGCCAGGCTTTCAAAATTGGGTGGCACTGTCTGGACAAAGCCGCAGCAATTGGTCACACGACAGCCAGGAAGCGCTTGGCTCACTGGCCCACCTCCTGCTGAACTGTGCTTCTGATGCTCCTTCATCTGCACATGGTCTACCAGTGAGCACAAGAGTGCACACAGCAGCAAGTGCCGCTTCCAGTATAGAGACCTCTCCACCTTCCCCATCAGCAATTCCAGAAGATCTGCCTCTTGCAGACAGGCTGTTGCTCTTTGACCGTTGCAAGAGTGCAACGCGATCGACCACAGGGCAACGGTTGACAATTTTTGGAAGATGGAGACAAGTTGCAGCCGGACACACAGATCGGACTGCTACGCCTGTTGCTACAGTAGCCATCCAAGATAAGGAGACCCTTACATGCAGATTGGCACTGTGTGCCCATGGCAAGGCTGCCATGCCATGCACCGCTCAAGAGCCAGCACCGCCTACACTCATCTCACCTAAGTCACCGCCTAATGGTGACTCTCGAATGAGAGGGAGCTTATTTGATTCAAATTCTTCAATCTCAGCTTTGCCCTCACCTGAGCAAAGCAATGCCATGGATGCCCTATGGGACGAGCAACTACCTTCACCTCGACGGCATTCTGAAGATGGTGGGGCAAGACCTTGTTCGGAGATATTAGGTAGATATAGTGACCGCATGAAGGAGAAGATTTGGAAGCGGCTGGGGCTGCCTGGTGCACACACGCAAAAGAAGCTTCCTTCACGGCATCAAGGTGATTTTCCTTCCTCTGAGTAAAGATTGATCCACAGAAAGGGGAGCAGTTTGAATGGAGTGACAGCATTTCCCTTATCATCTGTACCTGTAGTTTCTTCTCCACGAAAGAGAATGTTTGGCCACCTCACCGGTGGGTCAGTCTTGGGTACCCAGCTCCACCGACGCAACTTGAAATCCAATGGTCAACTTTATCCATCCATGATTCTTCATGATTTTGACAATGACAGGGAGGCCGCAAGCATTGTTGTGAAGGAGTGACAGGTGCTGCGTTCAGAAGACACCAGGCCTGATGCTTCTGAGACTAGTTTCATAGAGGAATACAACATATTGGTGAAATCCTTAGGAAGAAAGCAGGAAATGTGTGCGTGAGTGGGTGTGTGCATGCATGCCTGTGCGCAGGGCTGCAATACCGCAGTACTCGAGTACCGCGGTACCATAGTACCACGGTACAAATACCGCGGTATCATGATTTTGTAGCAGCTCATTACCGATACCGGTACCGGCACCGCGTTACCGACGGTATTGGTAAAATACCGCGGTATTATACAATTACCGTGGTACACGGTACACCAATGTATAAAACGTACATGGTAGCACGGTACTAAAATGTGTACCACAGTACTGAATGCCCTAATATTTTTCTAACACCAAAAATGAATTCTAAGCTTAAGAAAATGAGATAAGTAATAGATGTCATGAACTTGGAACTGAAATTTATATACTCAGAAAGAAAGGATACACCTTTATATGATATTCACTTGTGATATGGAGATGTTTAGGTGGAGTAGAAGTTAGGGGACATGAAATGAGGGAAGGGGAGGAGGGCGAAGTTATGAAGAGATACTCTAGTTGAATACTGTAGTCTCTTATATTCGATTATTTTTTAGAGCTCAATAAAAGGACAGTAAAATTTGACTATAATTTTCAGCCTTGGAATCTTGGACCTATTTGTCCAAAAACTCCATGTTTCATGCTATCTTTTACGCATTAAGGACATTACAAACCACACAGGATTGCTTCTTACTGTGCCAAGTCACAGCCACACCACAAAGAAACAAAGCATGGTCTCCATGATTGTGCCTCCCAGGATCATATGCATATTCAATATCGTAAATCCCAGCTAATTGGGGAGATCAATGAGGGATCAAAGATCGAGAAAAAGATTGCTATATGCAGCACATATCGGATACATTTCAGCAGTGCTTTCTGATGTTTCCTGTGCAACTGCTGGCTGAAATGTTCCAACACATTCACTGCACAGAAGATGTCAAGGTGTGTGGTATGGCAGACTTCCAGTGATTTTCCTGTACAGTGTTGGATAACGGTCCGGTCAGTTTAATGTGTTTGCATCCAAAAGGTGTTCATAGAAACCATGGGTTATTGGTGAATTATTTCATCAATGATAATTTAATAGGTGCTGACAGTGATTTGTGAGCTGAGCTATGACCCGTCCTTGATGAAAGAAAAGAGTGCATTCACTTCTGTCACTGGTGATGGTCATGCCCAAACATTTGGTTGCCTCATCGAAATCAGTCATGCTGTTGTGCGTTGTGAGCAATATCTTTGTTGCGGGGATGAGATTGAGTGAAGTAGATTGGATTAGAATCTCATCCACACAGATTACAGTGCAAAAGGATTGCCCCATTCCCAGGGGAGAAATTTAGAGGGATCGCACAGACTTTGGATGAGTCCCCTCAATATGTATGTGCTCCAAATTTCTTTGTTCCAGCACAGAGGGGCTTGCCTTAGCCTTCAGAGGTTTTTGAGAAGGAGCCACACGTAATCTGTGCCATATTAGACTTCCTCTGGTTGTTTTACATAAAAAACCCTCCTTGAGTGGGCCATGGAGGAAGGGATTCTTAATGTACATAAAACATGTATCCCAGTCTTCACGTGCAGCAACAGCCAGAAGCTCTTTACTGGCTCCATATCTTCCAACATGGACATGGGTTTCTGCAACATCTTTCCCTAGTATTTGGTGCAAGCCCTTACCCACCAGTAAGGAAATCAATGAAATCTCCTAGGTTTCTCTTGAGCTTGCACACCCACTCAACATCAATGTCTTTCTTCCCAGGTGAAAAGGGCACAAGTTCATACACACCAGGCTCCAACAAGGCATTAAGTTCAGAAGATATAGCCTTATCCCACTCAACGAAATCTTCGTACCTCCTTGCCTCCCAAAACGTTTGTGCTTCCACTACGGAGTGGTCAACCTTTGTCTGGTAGATTGGATCATTGAACTGTGTGTAGTTCACATGTGGAAGATTTTGCACGGAGGGTAAAAAAAGGCTTCAGTGATGTTGTGGTGAGATTCTAGTGTGTTCAATCCAGGAGATAGGTTTGGTGCACTTGAGCCCGTTTTCTGAAGATAATTGGGTGTCATGAGGTCAGGGTGAAATATTCTTGGTGTCCCTTCCTAGGTACGTGGTCCATGAGGAAGTCACCAACTGGTGGGAAATGCACACCGGCACACTCGCCTATTCTGGGCATTGTTCTGGAATGTTGACATGTAGAACATGTCAAAATTTGCAAACATTCTCGTGGGACATGTGATTTGGGAAGAAAGAATCCATGAATTCAAGGAATCAGTGACTCATGGAACCCCAGCAATGCCATACGCTGGAGGCATGTAGGACCCCTACAACACCACACCAGCACCCTCATGGACTAGGTTTTTTTTTTTTTTTGGTGTGGCTGTGCAAACCAGACTCCTGCCATGGTGACCCATTCTATTTGGCTGATGGATATGAGAGTGCCAGAAAGTGACAAAAATAGGTTGCTCGATAAAAATCATCTGGCATAACAGTTGCTTACAGGATGTTTCACAGGTGCCAACACACTTTACGGAACTAGATTCAGAGTCCGTTTGAGTGAGATGGATTTCCAAAGTTTGGAGATCATTGGTCGGGTTCAAGTGACGACCTGAGCACTTTGAGATCCAAAAGGCGGCAGGATTATTGGCCAGGACGGCTGAGAGCGGCCTTCAAGGAAAAAAGGCGGTTGGAGGACCTCCAAGAGACTTCAAGGAAGGTGCAGACAACGATTGTTGGTCGTCCAAGTGGTGTGAGACATAATTCTCTTGTGTGACAAGGTGACTGCTGCTCATCCCGCTAGGCCAGGAGAGTGTGCTAGAGGGTAGACTTTGACAGAGTGTATCTCAGTGCTCCCTAGGCCACATAAGGCATGTAAGGGCTTGTTAGAAATATGTGACAATGCAATTTCTCACGCAAGAGTCAAATCAGACATTTGCGTTCTCTGCAAACCTACATTTGCTTCCGTAATTTCTGTCTGTGGAACCTGCAACCCCCTCTCACAAACAGTTGGTCCTGCCCAAGCGGCTCTTAGTAAGCCTAATCACCTCCCTGAGGGCTGCCCCAGTTTCCATCAGTGGTATCAGAGCTAGAACAAGGCTTTGTCTCATCCTTGAGGCATTCATTGCACCCTGTTGTGTGAGAGAGCCGTTTGTGGGCTGAACGTTGCACTACCATGGCGACATCCGCTTCTGTGGTGGCCGGCGTTAACATCGCCAAGTTGGAAGGCAATAACTTCTTCAACTAGAGCAACAACATGAAGATGGTACTGATGGAGAAGGGTCTCTCGAGCCAAGTGGATGAGAAGGAGAAGGAACCAGCAGAAAGCTCCCTCTCCTCTGTCAAGGCCCGTACCTACCGCAAGAAGCGTGACCGCGCCCTCGCCACCATCTACCTCCACCTCGCCAAACGGAAGCAACTCCTCGTCTGTGGCATCCTCACGCCAAAGGAGGTTTGTAAAAAGGTTGAGTCCACTTATGCTTCCAAGTCAANTGTGGTGGCCGGCGTCAACATCGCCAAGTTCGAAGGCAAGAACTTCTTCAACTGGAGCAACAACATGAAGATGGTACTGATGGAGAAGGGTCTCTCGAGCCAAGTGGATGAGAAGGAGAAGGAACCAGCAGAAAGCTCCCTCTCCTCTGTCAAGGCCCGTACCTACCGCAAGAAGCGTGACCGCGCCCTCGCCACCATCTACCTCCACCTCGCCGAACGGAAGCAACTCCTCGTCCGTGGCATCCTCACGCCAAAGGAGGTTTGGAAAAAGGTTGAGTCCACTTATGCTTCCAATTCAATCCTCATGAGTATGCAGTTGCATTGTCGCTTTCACACTGTGAAGATGGATGAGTCCGGATCCATGATTGACTACGTCAACATGGTGAAGTCTCTCTCTGACCAGCTTGCTGCGATTGAGGACCCTGTCAAGGAGCGTGTGCTTATGCTAACCATCCTTTCTGGTCTTCCTAGCAGCTACACTCCTCTTATTGTTGCCCAGGATTAGCGTGGCGACAAGCTCTCCCACAATGATGTGGCGGAGAGTTTGCTGTTTGAGGAGGAGCGGCACAAGGGAGAAGAGGACGGAAGCGGACTGGACGTCGCTCTCATCACCAACTCTGGTCATGGGGGTGGCTCTGCACCAACCAGGGGCAATAGCGGAGGAGGGAAGAAGAAGGGGAACTGCCACTACTGCAAGAAGCCGGGCCATTGGGCGCGTGAATGCCGGAAGAAGAAGGCGGACCTTGCGGCTGGAGTGGGAGCGGGAAAATAGTCCGACGCTTCCGCGAACGCCGCAGATTGGGAGAGTGGATTCGTGACAACCATCCGGGTCCTGCACGTCTTCGACAACACCACCCTGTTCTGGATCATCGACTCGGGAGCCACGCGGCACATGACATGTTGCCGGGAGTGGTTCGTTGTCTACACCATCATTGAGCCTCGTCGGGTGTACATTGGGGACAACCATATGCAAATGGCGGTTGGGGAGGGTGAGATTGTGTTTTGTGCTTCCGTTGAGGGTAAGCACGTGGAACTTTGTGTGAAGGGGGTGCTCCATGTTCCGGGGCTGGCAGCCAACCTCCTCTCTATCTCATCTCTCATCTTCGAAGGTATGCAGGTTTGCTTTGAGAATGGTGGCTGCACCATCTCTGCCCGTGCAGGCCGTGTGCTTGCAAAAGTGAACAAGGAGGATGGTCTTTACTGCCTCTACGTGGCGTTGGAGAAGGAAGCCGACTCAGCGTTGGCCGCGAGAGAGGGAAAACATGACATCGGCCTGTGGCACCGCCGGCTCGGTCACCTCGGCCTTGGCACCATCATCTCCATGCAGCAGATGGTCTGCGGCCTGGAGCTTAAGGGGGTGAAGCAGCCTGGTGCATCGGCTTGTGAGAGCTGCATTGAAGGGAAGCAAGCCCACGCATCTTTCACGGGGGAAGGGAAGGGGGCGGCTGAGCTTCTCTCACTCGTTCACTCTGATTTGTGCGGTCCCATGCCATCACAGTCCTTTTCCGGCAAGTTGTACTTTGTCACGTTCATTCAAGGAAGACGTGGGTGTCCAACCTGGCTGGCAAGGATGAGTGCTTTGATGCTTTCAAGGTATAGATTGCTGCTTCACAGAATGAGAGTGGCAGGCAGTTGAAGGCGCTTCGCACCGACGGTGGAGGAGAGTACCTCTCCAACGACTTCTGCACTTTCCTCAAGCATCACGGGATCAGGCACAAGGTCACCCCACCTGGAACACCGCAGCTGAACGGCATGGCTGAACGCATGAACCGCACGCTCATGGAGCGTGTTTGGAGTATGCTCAAAGACGCGGAGCTCCCGCCAACCTTTTGGACGGAAGCGGTCAACACTACCGTGTACCTGAAAAACCGGAGTCCCACACGCGCCATGCCACAGATGACACCGGAGGAGGCATGGACAGGACGCAAGCCAACAGTGACGCACCTGAAAGTCTTCGGGTGTGGCTCATTTGTGCACGTTCCTGCTGGCAACCGCAACAAGCTGAACGCAAAGTCGGTGAAGACGGCCTTCCTTGGCTACGACACCATGGGATACCGCCTCTACAACCTCACTACTCGCAAGATCATCCGCAGCCATGACTTCTTCTTTGAAGAGGAAGTGAAGGGCTCGACTTAGAGCCCTATGACTGCTGTTCCACTTGCTCCCACACTTGTACCTGAAGTGGGAGAAGTTCCGGTAGCAGAAGAGGACAGTGCGGAAGATGGCGGTGACAGGGGTAACGACAAGGAGGTGGAGGGAGCTGAGAAGGAGAAGGAGCGAGGAGCCCGATCTGATGAGGAGGAGCAACAAAACAACGCACAGCAGCTGCCACGACGGTCCGCACACATCAACAAAGGTGCAAAGGACAGTGGGGAGCTGCTGAGGCGATCCGAACGCCTCGCAAGCAAACAGAGGCCGTTGGAGGAGCTGGTGAACCTGTGCACCGTTCTACCACCAACAGAGTCGTCTGATCTTGAGCTTCTCTTCCTCACAGTCACCGATGACCCAGCCACATTCGCTGAAGCCATGCGTAGCACCAAGGCAGCAGATTGGCATGCCGCAGCAGACGAGGATTATGGTGCTCTCATGAAGAATGGCACCTGGACCCTCGAGGAAGCTCCATGTGGCAGCCGGGTGATCTGATGCCGGTGGATCTTCAGGCGCAAGCATGGTGCGGATGGTAAGGTGCTCAGGTAGAAAGCACGGCTGGTTGCAAAGGGGTATGCGCAGACTGAGGGTGTGGATTACAATGAGACATTTGCACCTGTCGCAAAGTTCCCATCCATCCGAGTGATCCTCGCACTTGCTGCTGCTATGGACTGGGAGGTGTACCAAATGGATGTGACTTGTGCATTTCTGAATGGTGACCTCAAGGAGGATGTGTACATGGAGCAGCCGGAGGGGTATGTGGTGGAGGGAAAGGAGGATTTGGTGTGCAAGCTTATGAAGGCCCTCTATGGCCTGAAGCAAGCCCCGCGAGCATGGTACCACAAGATGGATGAGCAGTTGGCTGGCCTTGACTTTGTGCGCAGTGAAGCAGACCATGCTGTCTTTGGGCGCACACAAGAGGCAAGCCAGATCATCATCTTGCTCTATGTTGATGATCTGCTCATTGCATCTGATTCCAAGTCTCTTTTGGATGATGTGAAGCAGTCCCTTGCTGCCAGGTTTGACATGAAGGACATGGGAGAGCTCAATTACTACCTTGGCCTTCAGGTCAAGCGCGACCGGCAGCAGCAAAATTTGGAGCTGTTGCAGAGCACGTACGTGAGCGACATTGTTAAGCGCTTCAACATGGCAGGAGCGCGCAAGGCCGCTACACCACTGGAAGTGGGTGCGAAGGTGAGCATGACATAGAATCCCCACGGCAGGCAAGAGAGCTGTCGCATGGAAGCAGTGCCGTACCAGGCAGCAGTTGGGAGCCTCATGTACGCTGGAGTCGGCACACACCTTGACATCAGCCAAGCAGTGGGCGTTCTCAACAAGTTTTGCGCGAATCCGGGCGTGCCGCATTGGGAGGCGGTTAAGGGGGTGTTGCGCTACCTCGACAGTAGCAGCAGCCTTTGCCTCACCTTCAACGGAAACAGCAGCCCCATCCTCATCGGCAACAGTGACGCAGATTGGGGAGGTGACCTGGACACAAGGAGGTCGACCAGTGGGTTCGTGTTTGTGCTCCGGGGAGGTGCAATCAGCTGGAGGAGCAAGAAGCAAGAGTGTGTTGCCCTCTCCTCCACCGAAGCAGAGTACATCACCCTGAGTGAAGTAGCAAAGGAAGCTGTGTGGCTGCGTGAGCTGCTAGCAAGCCTTGGACAGCAGCAGACCACAGCCACCACAATCTACTGTGACAACATGAGCGCCATTGCTCTGACAAAGAACGCAGAGTTTCATGCCCGCACCAAGCACATCAACCTGCGGTACCACTTCATCCGCGAGCTCGTGGCAAAACAGGTGGTGCAGATCAAGTTCTGCCCTTCAAGCATGATGCTAGCAGACTGTGATTTGGGAAGAAAGAATCCATGAATTCAAGGAATCAGTGACTCATGGAACCCCAGCAATGCCATACGCTGGAGGCATGTAGGACCCCTACAACACCACACCAGCACCCTCATGGACTAGGTTTTTGTTTGTTTTTTTGTGGCTGTGCAAACCAGACTCCTGCCATGGTGACCCATTCTATTTCGCAGATGGATATGAGAGTGCCAGAAAGTGACAAAAATAGGTTGCTCGATAAAAATCATCTGGCATAACAGTTTCTTACAGGATGTTTCACAGGTGCCAACACACTTTACAAAACTCGATTCGGAGTCCGTTTGAGTGAGATGGATTTCCAAAGTTTGGAGATCATGGGTTGGGTTCAAGGCGGCAGGATTACTGGCCAGGACGGCTGAGAGCGGCCTTCAAGGGAAACAAGGCGGCTGGAGGACCTCCAAGAGACTTCAAGGAAGGTACAGACAACGATTGTTGGTCTTCCAAGTGGCGTGAGACATAATTCTCTTGTGTGAAAAGGTGACTGCCGCTCATCCCGCTAGGCCAGGAGAGTGTGCTAGAGGGTAGACTTTGACAGAGTGTATCTCAGTGCTCCCTAGGCCAAATGAGGCATATAAGGGCTTGTTAGAAATCTGTAAAAATTCACTTTCTCACTCAAGAGTCAATTCAGACATTCGCATTCTGCAAACCTACATTTTCTTCCATCATTTCTGTCTGTGTAACCTGCAACCTTCTCTCACAAACAGTTGGTCCTGCCGAGGCGGCTCTTAGTGAGCCTGATCACCTCCCTGAGGGCTGCCCCAGTTTCCATCACTGGCCACATGTTGGCCTTTTTTATCAAAAAGCATTCCCAAGGTGTTACCAATTTGGCAAGGTACCTTATGGTACCTTGTTTCATACCTAGGTGACATACTTGACAGCTTCTTCCTATAAGCCAAATGACGTGCCAGACTCACTCAGCAGAGTCATCCAGGATCCGGTGCCACCTTTTGTTGAAGAAGGCAGTAGGGATGGGGAGCGACCTGAGATAGGTGTGTGATGCAGTGGGGGTGGGTGAGCTAAGTGTCATTTTGACACTTAGCCGCACTGAGAGCGGAAGCTCGTGGTGTGTGAGAGGAGTGACGAGAGTTAGCCGCTGGGCTGACTCCAGCTCTCGAGGCTGTGAGGGGAGAGGGCTCTTTTGTGCTTATGAGGGGCAGGAGGAGGGAGGATTGAGCTGAGGAGCTAGGCGCGGGGAAGGGATTGAGGTGAGAATGATAGAATGTTACGAATGAAAAGTGAATCGAGCAAGCTCCAGTGCCACACCCCTATCAGGTCACACCTTAGAGGCCTCAAGCACGAGGCTGTTCCAAATGCATGATAGAGTACAGAGTATGCTACACTTCAAGAAAAGTGCACATGAATGCAGCTTCATTCACAGGCAGTAAGGTTTTCACTCTGGAACACGGGTGAGTAACCAAAAGTTAGCGAACATGGCACAGGTCACTGCTGGTGCTGCAAGAGTCACCACATGTGCAGCAAATGAATCTATTGCAGTGCCCAAAAATCTCATTGCCACTCCAGAAAAAGAGAAAAGAAATTCTTGACAGTGAGAAATCTGAGCAGCCATGCCCCAACAGGCAGGTTAGAAGGAAAAAAACCAGGAATGAAAAAGGTGTGATAACAGATAGTATTTACTTTAACACGATAGTGCAAGCAAGGGTAGGTGGCCTAAAGAGAAAGCTTGAGCACCACACCACAAGCCTGGGGTAGCTACCAGAAAAATGTAAAAGGCCGGGCAAGGAGGTGTCTTGGGAACGACAATGCTGACTCCTCAGGCCGAGCCGCCTGCCGGCACCACTGATGCCCTCAACAGTAGCAGCCGCTGTAGCCATACATCCCCATAACAGAACCACCTGCTGAAGCTATGGACCCTTCAAGTAGTACAACCTGCTGAAGCTGGGAACTCTTCCTGAGGCACCACCCACCGAGGCCACTAGCCCCTCAAGCAGCATCACCAGAGGTCAGTAGCATGCCGCTGCAGACAAATACATGCACAGCTGAGGTACGGGGCAGTGCAGGCACACAATCCGATATGGTAACGGGGGCGGAGCAGCACATTGGGAGGATCACATACTTGTATTCTTACGCCCAGAGAGGTAAAGTAAAAGATCAGCAGGAGGCGCACAGGGGAGAGAGGGGTGATTGGCACGGATGCATGAACAATGACCAAACGGAGGTGATGGTCCAACTGTGAGAAAGGCGAGATGAGGAAACGTGCAGGAAAAACAATGATAGAGACAACACGGGCCGACGCAAAGCACAAAGAAGCAAGGTGAAAAAAATTGTTGAGGAGA
The DNA here is from genome assembly GCA_023375785.1 of Penium margaritaceum. Classification (NCBI taxonomy): domain Eukaryota; kingdom Viridiplantae; phylum Streptophyta; class Zygnematophyceae; order Desmidiales; family Peniaceae; genus Penium; species Penium margaritaceum. The sequence continues at coordinate 24,241 of SZWC01000873.1, read as the reverse complement.
TAGCCACACGATACTGGGGTACAAGAGAACAACAGCGGGAGGAGAACAAGAAAGGATTCCAGTCAAGAGGGGGAAGGGGGAAGACCAGCTGTGGTGATACTTGAAGAAGACACAGGCTGATGAGGAATTCAGCAAGCTGGAACTCGCCAAATACGTACTGGAGAGAGAAACATACTGGCGCAAAAATAGCACACACATCATTTCTTCTTGACGTTGATGCATTGGTGAAGCGCACCCACGTTCCTGGAAATGGCCAGGCCACTCTCACTGTCTGTGTGGAGATTCACATCCGGAGTGGAAAGATGGTGGTCACCAAGGAGATGGCAGATCCACATGGCCTTGGCAGTAGCACCTCCAATAGCCATGTACTCGCCCTCTTTGGTGCTGCAAGCAGTGCAGCCCTGCTTCTTACAACTCCAGGAAACAGTGCCACCACCAAGGAGGAAGATGAAGCCTCTCTTACTTCGACCATCCGAGTCCCGAGCATAGTCACTGTCAATGTAGCCCTTGAGAAGCGTCACACTAGACCCAGCAGGAAAGATAATACCAGCACAGCCATTTCTGAGGATGCAGAATAGAATGTATGTTGCTCTGCTGTGGTGAGCTAGGGGGGGTTGGTGCACGTAGTTGGCAAGGAAATTCACTATACAGGCAATGTCCAGACAAGTAGTACCGGCAAGGTACATGAGTGCACCGATGATGGATTGAAAGGAGAAATGCGTTATTGATCTCCATCTGGTGGAGAAGTGAGTTACAACGCAGATGATACAACTCAGAAGGACACAACGTGTGAGCTGACAAGTGGTACCGGCAAGGTACCAGCTCTTTGCCTCCTCATCCATGCCACCTAGCAGATGACACAATGCAGATGACGATGCGACTTGTTTTGAACCAACCGAAAGGCATGTAGATATCACTGAAGTCCATCCCAGGGACCTGGGAGTGTAACTTGACAGTACGGCGGGCTTTGTACCTGTCAAGGATGCCTACAGGTGTGAAATTTATGTGCTGGAACCATTTGATGCTGATTTTTTTCCGGCCAGGGGGAGAGTTCAGCAAGCTCAAGGGCACTGTTCTCTGCGAGAGCATCAAGCTCTGCATCACAAGCTGCATTCCCTGTCAGAACAGGCCAGAGCGTTGGCAAGAGTAGGAGGGTCGGTGTGGTCAATGGGAGGTAGGGGAGACGAGATGGGCAAGGACATTGAGATAGCAAGGGAACAGGCAGCTGTCATGAGGGAACTAATTTACTGGTGATCAGTACAGGCATCCAGGACATGGATAAACTTTAGGTGAAAGAAGTGACATCCATGTGCATGAAACAGGAGAAAGATGTGTGGGTGAAGCCCAAGGGACAAGGAAGAGGAGTCCAAACGGGGGAGGTGAAAGGGGAGAACCAGCAAGGAAAGTGGCGGGTGCAGGTAGAGACATGACGGGAGGTGCGGGCAATGATGCAGCTGGGGGTGTATGTGGGGATGGGAGCAGAGGCCCAACCACAAGCGCATGTGGGGACACGAGCATGGGCGCAACCATTGGCAAAGACAATGGAGCAGGTGCAGGCGCAGGTTTTAGTGAGATTTTACGTTGAGTTGCATGCATAGGCATGGAGGCAGAGACAGATGGGGATTCAAGGGAGACGCAAGGACCGACCCTGAGCACAGGTAGAGGGGCATGTGAAGATGAGTGTATAGGCATCACCATGAAAGAAGGCGTGGAAAGCGGTGCAAGTGTGGATGAGGGAAGAGGGGTGAGTGCAAGATTTGGTGGATATGAAGGTGTAGACAATGGCCTGGAGACAGGCATTGACAAGGGTGTGAGTATAGGCATGAGTGCAGTGAAAGAAAGGGGTAAAATTGGAGACAAAAGGGCAGTCCCAACCACAGGTGCAAGCAGTGAGGCATGCGGAGGCCCGTGCGCAACCAGGGGAGAAGAAGCGGATGGTGGTCCGGACGTGGGCATATGGGGTGGGGCGGGTGCAGGCGGGGGTGGCTGTGCAGGTGTAGGCGATGGTGCAAGGACAGACAGAGAAAGAGATAGATGCAAGGAAAGGTGTGGTTACAAGCGCAGGCATGAGGGCTAGCACACATGTGGATGCAAGGAAACAAGTAGATGAAGGCAGAAGTGTAGTGGTGGTCACAAATGCAGAAGTATGCATAGGTGCC
>SZWC01000872.1:314485-327561 GCA_023375785.1 Penium margaritaceum | reverse complement strand
TGGCAGCCCACCACTGGCAGCCCACCACTGGCAGCCCACCACTGGCAGCCCACCACTGGCAGCCCACCACTGGCAGCCCACCAATGGCAGCCCACCACTGGCAGCCCACCACTGGCAGCCCACCAATTCCGAAGTCGGCTTCTGAGTAGTCACTGCACGGTGTCAGGCAGCGATTCCTCACACCGGCGCGTCACAAAGCGTACGGACTGCTTCCACACCCTCTGTTGATAGCAAACGCGAGGTCGACCGCTTTTTGCTTCTGCCCTGCATGGCATGGCAGGACACACCACAGGCCGCCCTTGCCGCCGGCAGTGACTCACCCACCCCTGCAGCGTCTGCGCTGCTGTCTTGCCCTTGCGTGTCCTGTTGTGCTGCGCTGCGGCCACCCGTGCGTACGCAGCCGCCCAGTGTGCAGCGGCTGCGCTGGAGATTCCAGAGCCTTGATGGGGGGGAGGGAAAGGGCCCACGCCAGGGAGGAGGGGAATCCAGGGAGGGGCTGGGGGACACCCACGCCGCCTGGGTGAGGCCTGTGCCGCAATTCGGTGCAACTCAGGCGTGCACTGGATGATTGTCGGCGACGACGAGATCAGCAGCAACTGGCTGGGCCACTGGCCACGCTTTAGTAGGGAGCTGGCGTTCGCAGTGCGCAGGCACAAGGGCGTGGGGTCTGCGCTGCGCTGGGAACTCCCGACTGGGCTGCACTGCTCCTCTGCACGTCCGGACGGGCTCCTGATGAAAAAAATTCAAGCCTCCGATCTGCACCGCCCACGATGAAGGAAAAAAAATAAAAGTTTCTTCAGGCCTGCAGTGCACCGGAGGCGGCGTTGCAACTCGTCCGATGGCGCTGGCCAGTCGTCTCCACGTCCGGGCTTGGGAAGGCGACGCGGGACGGCCCCGTCTTTTGATCGCGGCGCCGCCTATGCGCAGGCCAGACCAGACCAGGACGATGGCGAGTTTTGCCACGCTCGTGCCCATGCCGCTCCAACGGGAGTGGCATGGGCATGACATGGCATGGCATGGCATAGCATGGCATGGCACTGGACTGCATAGCATGAAATGGTTTGGCTTTTTGCGGAAGGCCATGTGGCAGCGGCATGGCCGAGTCCCGAAGCAGACCAGGCGCAGGGACGCGCATATCCTGGGTGTCCCTGCCGCTCGGCCATCCGAGCCGTTCGCGTGTGCGGAAATCGCGCGCATTGCGCATGGCGCACACGCGCCTGTGCTCGACGATGCAAACCGGCACGCGGGATGCTACCAACGGATAACGCTCTCCTTCTCGGCCTCCCCAGTGAGATTCACGGCCCTTCATGGCCCCACCAGCCGCACAACTCCGCTGCCGTGCCCCTCAATCCCCCCCCCCCCCCTCTGTACACTGGTCGCATATGAGCCCGCACGATCTACATTGCGAGGGGGCCCTGGGGAGAAGGGCAGCTACCGAGGCCGCAGCACAAAAGGGAGGTGGGTGGTAAGGGGGCGCACAGAGGGAACTGAAACGACCATCGCAGGAGGACAACACGGACAGTGGACACCCACAACCTCCGTTCAACACTCGAGTCCCTCCGAGGGGGTGCCAGGAAGGGGAAGGGAGGGGGAGCGGAGGCAGTAGCCTTTGGTCCTTCCAAGTCACGATGACTGGCGGTAGTGAAAGGAAACATCCGTCGCCCGACGTCGCTGCTGCTTGCGGCCTTCCGCCGCCTTTCCGATAGGCGGAGTAGGAGAGAGAATATCCACACTCGCCCCAAACTGACTTTATTTTGCAAACACCTACATTGATTGCCTCCTCGGTCCTACTTTCATTTCTGTTCGCCATTTAGAAAGAAACCAAACGATCTTCCAGTTTCGATGCTTCCTCTCCATATTAAGAGTTTCAAGTTTCTTTTCACGTCAAGTCCCATCCGGAATCCAACCTTTTCATCCTTTACCAACCCCATCCACTTTCCTACTCTACCCCACTTCAAATCAAGTAATCCTTCTACAACCCCTACATCACAAGAGCATTCAAACTTAGCCCTCATTGAGGCATGTTCATGTACTCATAATTAATTCCTTCATTTCAAATGAAAAACCAAACTTCATTTTCACTCATAAATTTCTTATTTCCAACATAAAACAATAAAAATGCACTGAATGGGACATGAATTTGTTGCCTAAGCATTGGCAATTGTTACACCATAAGAAACATGCATTATACTCGTGTTCATATAACACCATTGAAACAACATGCCAAACACAAAACAAACAAGACACTAAAAAATGAAACCTTTGTATGGACAAGTAGAGCATCAAATAAATGGGCAATTTCATGGTTGTAGTCAACTGTAAGATGAAATTCCAAAAACAACACAACATGTACAAGCTTCATTCCTAAACAATATTAAATAAACAATTATCTCCTCCTAATATGTATTCAAAATACATAAGCTTATGACTTTCAGATTAACACTTCAAATATAATACTAAAGTAATCGTTCGCATAACAGTTATTCACAATCTTGACTTCATGACATATCATGAACATCACGTATGTACAACATGAACGTTACACAGTCATTTAATTCAAAAGGCCCAAGTTATTTTCTTTTTTCTAAAAAGATCTCAAGTGGTTATAATGGTTCATATTTTACTCTAAAATTTGTAACAGATAAGATCATATTTTAACACCATACATGGAATCTACTCCAGAATAAACTTAAAAACCTCTACAAGCTTTCACAAGATTGAAAACGAATCAATTACATCTAAATTGCGCTAGGATCGAATGATATCAAAGACATCCATGCACTTGAAGGTTTTAACCTGCCATATCCATAACAAAAAAATTATGCCTACCATCTCCAACACATAAATAGTAAGAACAAGGTATCCACTGTTGATTTTGTGAGACAGGCAGCAAGGGCTAGGATCCTTCCTAGTAGGATCTTGTGTGATGAGCAGCGCAGCCTGTACAATAGCACGAGAAGGATTGGGAAATCTGGACTGAAATCTTGATTGATACAAAGTACAAGTATGGTACATGTAAAATCCTAACAATCTACGCCAGCACATCTCTTAGCCCACGGAGGGGCAACGCCTTGCTACGCCTTGAAGGTCGTTGTGGCAAGGGTCTTGGCATAGTCTCCAGGTTGACTGGCCTCCAGGGTAGCCTCCACCCAGGTTGGCAGGTCTTTCCAGGCTTAAAAGGGCCTTAGAGGGATCTCTATTAGAGTCTTGGTCACAAACTCCAGAGTCAAAGGCTTGAGCAGAGCAGAGTTCTTGCTAAGATGCTAAGATAGATGTGAACTGAGAGGAGCTTCCGCTTTTATATCTGTGGACGTGGCAAGTTGACCACCTGAAGGAGAAGCTTCCTTGAGGTGGTTGAGGTCTGCTACCTCTTGGGGAAGCTTCCTTCCAAGCGAAGCTTCCTGTATGTCAAAGTTGTTACTGGCATCCCTGTAGTTTCCGGGAGAAGCTTCCTCGTTGAGGAAGCTGCATTAAGTGTTCAATTGCAGCTTCCCCATGAAGTTGCTTGCTCTGTAGGCTTTTCTCTGACGGTCATTAATCTTGCCATGCTGTTGCATCACATCCGTTGATCAGGAGCCTCCTAGAGCTTGTACCAGATAGGCCCATGCAGGTAGAAGGGACCAGGCTCCATGCATGGTGATGGTGATGCAGTGTGGATCTCATGCCAAGGGTGCATGAGTCTTGTCCAGTCAGTCAGAGGACTCCCTGACTAGAATAGTTCTGTAGTGCTGTGTAGTAGGTAACTCCCATCCCTGCTAGAGCTAACTAGAGGCATGCGCAACCCCCTTGCACATACAAGCACACCATATTACACACCAGGCCCTTAAGACTACTTCAGGGATGGTTGCCAGAATTTATCTAGCCTAAACAAGAGAGAATTCCTAATAGGCATGGTCCCAAGAATTCACCGTAAAAGCCATAACTTTCCGTACAGTGCTCCAAATACAGTGGCATCTTCACCATATTGGAGCTTGACACCAGTGAAGTAATCGCACCTCTCAACACTCCCCCTCAATTGGTGCGCTGGTAGTTTGAACCGTTTCACACTTGCGAGTCCCAAACAATTCCTCAAGTGACTCCGAGAAATTTATGTCGAGGAAATGGATCTGAGTGTCCTCTTCGCTGAGTGGTAGATCTGGAAAATTATCAATATCAACTTCTCCATTAGAGGAAAAGATTATTTCCTCTTGACTGGGGACCGAGATCACTTCCTGACCTATTTTGGGACTTCCGACAAGTGACTCCTGCAAGCTGTCATACCTGAAACTTTTCGGGTCGAGTTCAGGCCACTCCAGAAAATTGTCGCTTGCTTCATGCAAAAGCAACTCGTGTGGTTCTTCATGGAGCTGAAGGTGCGCATGTTGGTTTGACCCCTCGGGTTCCTTCTTGTATCCTTCTTGCTCCTCTTGAGTGGGGGAATCTTCTTGAAAAATTGTTTCTAGGTTCTGTGTTGACTTTCCAGTCATTAAAGCAGTACAAAAGTTGCCCTAGATGTTTTGGAGGTCATCCTTGCCGTTTTTAGTTGCGAGCAGCTAGTTTGATGTAATAACTGTTGTATAACTCCACTCCCGCTGAATGACCTGTTTTAGTCCTTGCTATCCGCGAGGTGGCGACTTAACACCACAGCTCTCGGTCGATTTGTCCATAGTGGTCGTACGCATTTTCTTCAACCAAATCTGGGACGTAACTTCCGATTTCTTGAGTGAAGGCGAGGCCCCATTCTGCTCTTCACTTTTTGAATGTTACGGACATAACCTTAAAAGTGTGAGTGTCGTTGCTACATAGTCAAGGAGGCATGTGCGTAGCTCCCTCCACTCGTTTGTGCCATGTCCAGTCCGTCGCGATTTTTTTCATGTCCACCGCCGCGAATAGTGGAATTCGCGCTTGCACCCTGGCCCCGCTGGGCAAGCGGGCCCTCACTTTTCTCCCCCTAGATTGCTCATGTGAGCACCGAGGAGGCAGCTTTGCGAGCGACAGATATATCCATGGTTTCTCACTCGCTGCTTTGCTTTTCTCTTTTGTTTTCTTCTTTCTTTGTTGCTTGCTCGGCACCCCCACCTTTTGACCGCGCATGTTCAGACCTTGCAACCACGCAAGTTACGATGGCTGTGCCATCTACTCTGACTACTCGCTCGGCAGCCCCGTGACCTGGACGAGGCTGTTCCGATCGGGTAATCACGTTAGCTCTACAAGCTACGCTAGCTACGCAAACTACACCAGGTGCTCCGGCTACTCAACATTCTGCTGCTTGTTTTTTTTGTCTTTTTCTTCCAAGGTCGAGTGGCTGCTTTTGATCAGTTTCAATGCCAATGCATGTTTTTATAGTTGTAGTAGGATCAGTTGTAATAGTGAGGGATTCTGCTTCACCGGCACATTCTCGAGCTGAAAATGAAATGTGAAGCTGGATTTTAAACTACATCCGTCTTTCGGCTCAGAAGAACTACTACGGTGCTACAAGGGTTGTTTCAATAAGCTGTAGGCCGTTTAAAATTTTCTGTTGTTCTGTGGTGATGTCTTTTTGAGTTGCTTTTGCAAAGCGCCTAGCACCATCTCGTGGTCCACGAAAGCCACTTTGATTTGTTGAAAGATGATTTGCTGCTTCAAATTGATTGCTTCAGTCGATGTTGTCTCTTGGACCATGAAGCACGTGAGATCCGTGTGCATAAAGCAGGCTTGCGCGATGGCGGAGCTGCATGTGTTCAACTTCCGCATTCCCACCACGACTGGCTGCTTCCGCACATACTACGAGAGGGCGTTGGAGGTGGGACCACACTGCCCCGCGCATTTGTAGAAAACGTCCTTCAGGACGCTCTTTGTCAAAAATTCAGCTGCATGCTTTGTGCTTGGCATCTGCACGAGTTGGATCGTGTTGTCTTTGACCATTGAACGAATCAAATGTCCACGAATATTGATGTGCTTCGTTCTGCCTTGAAACTTCGTCACGTTTGTGAGGTTAATCGCAGACTTGATTTCGACAAAAACTTTTGTCGGCTGCATTTCAGCGAATTCGTTATCCTCTAGGAGGTTGCAGAGATACATGACCTCTTGTAATGCTGAAGTAGCTGCCATGTACTCAGCCTCTACGGAGCTGAGTGTGATGAGGTTCTATCGCTTGCTGATCCAGAACACTGTTCCTCCACCAGGCAAGCACATGAAACATGTTGTACTCGGGTGGTCTTCCTCCGTTCCTCCAAAATCTCCATCGATGTAGCACTCAAGGTGGAGGCTGGCCCCCGTCCCAAAAACAAGCCTGGTGTCACCCGTTGTCTTTAGGTAGCCTAGAGATTTTTGAGCTCCTTGCACACCACCTCGGTAGAGGTCTCATTGCCGTGTGCTAAGTTTCTCACAGTGAACTATAGATCTGGCCATGTACAATATGTTGCGTGTTTAAGTGATCTGACTCTACTGCGGTAGCCGGTCTTGCTCCTCCCGCTCTGTCCTTGATGTGTCAGCTGCTGTTGTGATAAATGTGTTGGTACATGTCGATCCGGAACACCAAATCACTCACAAACTTTGCGAGCGTACATCTGCTTGCTCAAGTGAAGCGTATGCACATCATAGTCGTGTACGATGTTCATGCCCAAGTATAACTCAAAAGTGGGTATGAGTGTCACATAGACTTCCTTTGCCATGGCAGTCGCTGTGGCTTTGATGAACTCAGTCAATGGACCAATGACGAGAAGGTTGTCGATGTAGACTAACACGTAGCAGTCTGATTTCGTGTTTAGCGATGGCCGATGTAGGCAGAGGTAATTTTCGTATGTTGAAGGCTTAAAGTCGAGAGACTCCACCACTGCTTGCAGCTTCCTATACCAAAATAAGGGGCTTTGCTTCAGTCCGTACAGACTCTTCACCAGCTTGCACACTCCAGCACTCCTCTTGTCGTAGCCCTCGGGTTCTTTCATGTAGATGGTCGTGTTTATCTTGCCATGTAGAAAGGAATTTTTCACGTCGAGCTGCTATACCTCCTAGTCCATCACTAATAAAACTACGAGCATGATGCGGGCAGTGGTGTAGCGGCTTATGAGAGTGTAGGTTTCAAAGAAGTCTTTTCCCTCAACTTGTGTGAACCCCTTTGCCACGAGACGAGCCTTGAACTTGTCAATGCTCCCATATACTTTTATCTTGACGCAAAATACCCACTTCACTCCCACTAGTCAAGACCCAGACGGAAGCTCCGTAAGCTCCCATGTCCCTTGATCCATGAGACTCTGGTACCTTATGTCGAGTGCTGCTTTCCATTCTATAGCATGGTCACCCTACAGTGCTTCTTTCAGAGTCTTCGGCTGTGGTGGAAGCGTGCTCGTAGAAACGAGAGCTACGAGGTGCGTGGTGGTGATGTTTGCCAGGATATCATCCGCCTTTTGTAGATCGAGCAGGCTGTGATAGCCAAATTTGCATCATTGAACTCCTACTTGTCTTCTTATTGTAAATATTGTTGTGGGAGGCACGTGAGACACCCCGGATGCCGAGCAACTCCATCATATGGTTTTCCCATCGCATGCACACCATCTTGCACGTGTGGCACGCGGTTGCATACCCACACTACATGCCGTAGTTCAAACGGCCACCACGAGTTGCCCAGATGCGCACCAAGCAGCATCGACTTCAACATCTCCTGTATCGTACAATTTTTTCTCTCTGCAGCGCCATTCTGCTACGGTGTGTATGGTGTGGAGAACTGCTACACGATGCCGAGATCCTCCATCTGAGTTGTAAATTCTGTGCTAGTGTACTCGCCAGCACCATCAAAGCGTACAACTTGTAGTTTCTTGTTGCTTTGTCTTTCAGCCATTGCGAGCCACTTGAAGAAGCATGTTGGGGCTTTGTCTCTTGTTCGAAGTGGATACCTCCAGACCATGCTTGTGGCATCGTCAACAAAGATCAGGAAGAAGTGATGCCCTCCGTAGACGGTGGCCATTAGTGGAGGTCCACATATGTTTGTGTGGACAAGCTTCAGCTTCTGGCTCACGTCGCACTTTGTGGCCGAAAGAAACATCTATCGTGGTAGTTTTGCCTGTACACGATCTTCACAAGGTTTTTATGTGTCCTTTCTATTGCTATCCTTGAGACAAAGACCGTTTACTTGCTCGTTCTTGTGCATTGTCTGTACTGTCTAGTTCTTGATGTAGCCAAGTCGTTTGTGCCACAAACTAAGGTCTACGCAAGTCACCTGGTGTAGACTTACTACTATGAAGGGCATATTCAGCCCTGTCATAAGAGCTGGTGCTGCAAAGTTCAGCTCTATCATGCTGTGCGGAAGAAGGCGACCTTCAGCAAAGGTCTCCCATTCACGGCTCTTCAAGGTGATATGTTGTCCGTTACTGACGATCCGAGCACCCCTCTTCATGAGCTGCCTAAGTGAGAGGAGGTTCCCCGTGATCTCAAGTATGTACAACACATCCCCAAATTTGACGTGGACACCGTCGTACCCAATGACTCTCATTTTTCCATTGCCCAAAAGAGGCACTTGCCGCTTTTTTCCAACCGTGACGAAGCCTTCGGAGCACGGTTCCAGCTCATGGAGGCGAGCCTTGTTATAGGTGATTTGCAAAGTACACCCACTGTCAAGGTACCACACATAGGTGGAGCAGACCAGCTCATCACTCTGCTTGGTTGAGAGCAAAAAGACTAACCTAGTTTAGTCAAATTGCTTCTCTTTGCCTCCATTTTGCTTTCCTGCTTCTTTATTCATGCCTCTCTTAGGTTGCTTCTCCTTACTGCTAGCGGCCTTCCTCTCCCCCTTCGCTCTATAACGTTGATGTCCCCTTAGGTTTCCTCATCTCCCATCCTTTTTTTGCTTTCCCGCTCCATGTGCCCAATCGTTTTACAATAATGGCACTCAACTGTAGACCGTGACCCTGCATTCTGGTCGTGTGCACTACAGATGCTGGCGTTTGGTCCGGAGTGGGCAGACGACTAGGTGGACGCGGAGTTCCTTGTGGATTGGCTGTACCGCAAGGGTTGAGTAGTGGACATAGCAGCACTCACCCCTTGGTAGGTCGCATTACTGAGGATTCTCTCCTTCTCCCTTGTCAGTTGCCGGTCGCATTGCTGTTTGAGAAGCATCTTATAAACATATGCTTCTGTGAGCTCTGCTTCATGCTTGAATTTGAGCACCTTCCGTATGTCGTCCCAGTCCCCACTCAATCGGTTGAGGAGAAAGTTCATGAATAGAGGTCTTGATATAGGAGCGTCTGACACTACAAGCTGATCACAAAGTAACTTTGCTTTGTTGTTGTAGAAATTGATGTTGTCAAAGTCGTTGAGGTTGATGTGCGACAGTTCGGTTAGGAAGTGGAATTTGAAGGTTGGTTCAACAGACATGTAGGTCCTTAGCACGTAGGACCAAGCTTGGCGAGCTGGCTCAGTAGTCTCCTTGTACATCCGTATGGCTTGCTAGATGCAAGGAGTCAGATGGTTGACACCCACCATGAAAGCAGCTTGCGTGAAGTAGTTATACTCAGCGACCATGCTAGACAACGAACCTTGGGACGGAGGCGTGTAGTAGGCGTTGTAGAACTTCTGAATGTCGTGTATTTGAGTCGCTTGTTTGAACTTGTGTGCCCACTGCGAGAAGGTCTCGCCATTAAATTTTTCAACCTTGAGCTTGTGTAGATATAGTGAGGCTGCTGCTCGGGACACACTCTCCTTTAGGCCTTGGTACACCTTGCCTTGTGCTGTCGCATGTGGGAGTGGAAAAAATCCTTGTGCCATCGGTTGTTGCCCACGTAGTGGTACTGCTACCCTTGCATGAACTGGTGTTGGTTGTGTTGCAAAGGGTTGCGGTCCTAGTACTTGGTACATCTACTAATGGTGTGCCATGTGTGGCACCATCGCAGTTGGTTGTGGCTGTTGAGCCACAAACGACTATGGCATGCCTTCTTGAGGTAGTGCAGTCGGCTGCACCTACAGAGACATAGCTGGTTGCATGAGTTGAGGAGGGTTTACTTGAGGCAGATGTGCAAACGATCTTTGTGAACCATGTTGCCACTACATCTGCTACTGTTGTTGTTTTTGTTGCTCTTGATGCTGCAATTGCTGAGTCCATGTTAGCTGCTGCTGAAGTTGTGCAATTTGGGCTACTTGAACACCATGTGATGTTTGTAGTTGTTGCGTTTGTGTTGCTTAAGCTGCATGGGTAAGCTGCTCCTGTTGACATAAGAGCTCTTGAGCGGCAATCTACTGCCTCAGTGCCTTCCTCTCTTGCTCTACAGCTTGACGTGCTGCAGCTTCTTGTTGCACCATGCGTTACGCCTCATCATCCAAGCGTTGCGCCTCTGCAGCTTGGCATTGTGCGTGGTCTACGACATGGCGCCCCTAGGCCCATGCGCATGCCATGCAAAATGGATTGGTCATCAAGTGCAAGAAAATCTGACCAAGCATTCTCCTCTATTATGTTGCTCATGCTTCTGTGCAAGTGGAACGTCACCCACGCGCGTGAAGTGATGTCAACTCCGCCTTTGGTTCAGCACTTGTATAGGGCTGGTGGAGAACGTCTCCACCATCAACGTAGTCTTCTGCTTCTACTGTTACAAACTGCTGAGAGCACCACGTAGAGCATTGATACCATGTTGATTTTGTGAGACATGCAGCAAGAGCTAGGACTATTGCTGGTAAGATCTTGAGAGATCAACAGCGTAGCATGTACAATAGCAGGAGAAGGGTTGGGAAATCTAGACTGAAATCTTGATTGATACAAAGTACAAGTATAATACATGGAAAATTCTAGCAATCTAGGTTAGCACAGATCCTAGCCCACAGAGGGGAAACACCTTGCTAGGCCTTGTACGCTGTCGTGGCAAGGGTCTTGGCGTAGTCTCCAGGTTGACTGGCCCGCAAGGTAGCCTCCACCCAAGCTAGCAGGCCTTGCCAGGCTTACAAGGGCCTTGGAGGGATCTCTAGTAGAGTCTTGGAGAGAAGATCCAGAGTCAAAGGCTTGAGAAGAGCTAAGTTCTTGCAAAGATGCTAAGATAGATGTGAACTGAGAGGAGCTTCCCCTTTTCTACCTGTGGACCTGGCAAGGTTACCACCTGAAGGAGAAGCTTTCTTCTGGTGGTTCAGGTCGGCTACCTCATGGGGAACCTTCCTTCTAGGTGAAGCTTTTCTATAGGTCTGAGTTGTTACTGGCATCCCTATAGGTTCAGGGAGAAGCTTGCTTTTCGAGGAAGCTTCATCAAGTGTTCAGGTGCAGCTTCCCCTGAAGGTTGCTCACGCTACAGGCGTTTCTCTGACAGTCGTTGATCTTGCCATGTTGTTCCATCAGATCCGTCCATCAGGAGCCTCCTAAAGCTTGTACAAGATTGGGCATGCAGGTAAAAGGGACCAGGCTCCATGCATGGTGATGGTGATGCGATGTGGATCTCATGCCAAGGGTCCATGAGTCTTGCCCAGTGAGTCATAGGACTCCCTAATTAGAATAGTTGTGCAGTGATGTGCAGTAGGTAGCTCCCCTCCCTGCTAGAGCTAACTAGAGGCATGCGCAACCCCCTTGCACATGCAAGCACACTATAGTACACACCAGGCCCTTTAGATTGCTTCAGCGCTGGTTGCCAGAATTTATCTGGCCTGTATAGGAGAGAATTCCTTATAGGCGTGGTCCCGGGAATTCACTCTAAAATCCGTAACTTTCCGTACAGTGCTCCAAATGCAATGTCGTCTTCACCATATCGGAGCTTGACGCTACTACAGTAATCGTACCTCTCAACATCCACCACACTCGCCATGATCCATCAACAACATGCATCCCTAATCAAGCATGGTGAGGAGATGCATGTGGCCATTTCTTGATAGTGACACTCTCATCCTTGCAAAATTGCAATCAAGAAGTGACCCCTTTTATATTTTCTTATACGCATGAACCACCCATAACACTTTCAACATTTCTTAATTTCACATGTTTGAAGCGCATGGAAAACGTGGAACCCACTATTCTAATATGGGGTTTGCACGTTGTTAAAAAAGGCTATGAAGTACTGGTCAAGTGGAAAATACTATGATGTTTGTGAGGTATTCCTAGAAATCACTTTGATGAGGGTTTTGGTGATCATAGCTCTAGTTCTTGGCCTATTAGAAGTCCACCTCATGATTTCTACGATTACTAGCATCCTCATGTTCTCTACCAAGTTATGCTACCGATGTGGTTGGACAGACTTGTTAGAAAGCACTGTTTGGCCTCGCTAGATATTTACACTTCCCATCAATCTTCTTTTATGCTTCAACACTCTGTATCAATCCCACCCTCCCCTTCAACATGGCATCAAGCCACCAATCTGGACCTTTCCGTTTCACATTGACTTTGCCTCCGCCTTTGACACTTTGCTCTGCTGCCTCTGCCCGGTGCGTATCCCCTCAAGTATAATTGCCGAGCACTGCTCGTACCATTGTATCTTTCTCTAGAGCACATTTGCACTTTGCCCCTAATCGCCCATCTTGATGTCACCGGTTTTGCCTCTTTTGAAGTCTTCCATTTTGCACATTGGCGCGCGGCGCCAGTTAGCACGCGACGCCCATTAGCGCCTAATGCCTATTGGTAGAAAGTGCCCCCCGTTGGCGTGTGGCACCTTTTGGCATCACCGTTGTTGACGCGCAACGCCTGTTGGCATGCGATGCCCTAGTTGGCACTCAACGCTCGTTGGTGTGTTGTGCCCTTTGGCGCACGGCACCTACCACCCCCTACCGACCCTCCACACCTCCCATCTCCCTCCTTCTCTCCCTTTGGCACTACGTTGGTATGCCATGGCTATTCCATCCCCTCCTTTGCTCCCACCACCCCCCTCTCTCCCCTTTTCTTGTACTCCACCTTCCCTCACTTCCATCCTCCTCTCTTCCTTTCCCTTGATCCCATTTCCCTTCTTCCCCTCTCCCCCTTGTCCTAATTTTCCACACTCCCTCTCTCCTGTCCCTCCCTTCCTAGTTGTCCTCCCCTTATCCTCTCTCCTTCCTTATTTCCCACCCGTCCCTCCCCCTTTCCCTTCCACGTACATCCCCCCTCCTCTTCTCCCTCAATAACAAACCTTTCCTCTTCCTAATTCCACCCACCTCCCGACTCCACCTTCCCCCCCTTCTTTTCTCCA
>SZWC01000872.1:302159-313244 GCA_023375785.1 Penium margaritaceum | reverse complement strand
CCCTCCCTCCACCCCCTCCCTCCCTCCCTCAAACTCTCTCCTCCTGTCCAGCCCTCACCCTCTCTCCTCTTTTCCTCCCTCTCACCATACCCCTCTCCCTCCCCTTCTCTCTCCCCTCCACCATCCTTTCCTATCTATATCTCCTCTCTCTCTCTCTATCTCTCTCTATCTTGCTCAATTTATCTTCCTCCTTATCCTATCCTCATCCATCCCTCAACCTCTTGTTTCCTCCCTCGATCCTCCCCTCTCTCCCTCTTTCCCTCCCCCTCTTTCCTTCCCTCTATTTTCCCGTCAACCCCATGCACCTCCCTACCTCACTAGAACCAACATGTTTTAAGTCCTTCACAACCTTTCTTCCTCCCTTTTCCCCTCCCTACCTACTTCCTTCCCCACCACCCTCCATCCCTTTTCCACCTCTGCCCTCCATTCCTTGACCTCGTCCTCCTCTCTCCCTTTTTCTTTCATGCTCCCTCTCTCTCTCTCCTGCCTCCTAGATCAATTCCCTCTCCCCCCTCCCTCCGCCTACATCTCCATCCCACCCATGTCCTCCACCTCCCTCTTCCTTGATCCCCCAATTTCTCTTCTTCCCCTTTCCCTCGCTCCCTTCCCCCTAAATCTCTCCTTTGATTCTATTCTCCTACCTATTTTCTCCCCCTCACCTTCCCTCCCTTTAGCCCCTATCTTGTCCTCCACAACTTTGTTCACATCATCACCGTTGTTATCTTCACTTTCACCATCATCTACATTCCTAGACACATCTCCACATAGGTTGCTTCCCCTCCAACATCTCGATGTCATCCAAATCATCTCCATCCTAGTCCTCAACATCCTCATCGTTATTATCATGGAATTCATCATCATCCTCATCACTATCATTTTCATTGGCTCCAAAACTAGCCTAGTCATCTTCATAATTCTCTTTTTTATAATTTTTATTATTTCTGCTTTTCCTTTGAACAAGGCAATGAGACCCATTGTTGGAAGTCAAGTACCTTGTAGTGTACCAACTAGGACCATCCCTCCTCTCCCATCCCCTCTCTCCCTCCCTTCCCCTCTCTTGATCTCTATTCTTTCCTATAACTCTCCTCTTCCCTCCTCTCTACCATGAAATCCTCCTTTTCCTACACTCTTCCTTCGTCCTCCCATTGCCCGTTCCCACCTTCCCCACTCAATCCTCTTCCCCTTGCCTTGTAGTCCTTCCCTTTCCTCCATCCTTCTCGACTGCACCCATCCCCGACCCAATCTTCCTCCCTGTTCTAATGGCTTGTGTTTATTTTTTCTCTTTCCCCCTTGTCCCCTGCATTGCTTCTACTATGCCTCCGTTGAACACATCTATTAACAACGTTTGTGTTGCCCTCCTCTGTTGGTTCATCATAGTATTTGCAACATTTCCCTTATGGCATTGTATCCTCAATTCCCTCTCCCTTACGTCCTTGCCCTTGCGATTTAGGTTGCCAGTCTAGCAATGCTTCATGTATTCTCTTATCCTCTGTTTTCATTCTTGGTTGTGAATGTACTTACTAATGTCATCAAACTAACTTCCTCTCCTCCTCGCACCTGTTTCATCTCTCGTGATGTTACCCATCATATCCTCAATGCCCTCGCTATCATCCTGAATGTTCCCAAAGAGTCATCTCTTCATTCTCCACCCTCTTCCAACCCTTTCCTTTCCATATCACCTTCCTCCACTAATATCTCTCCTCCTCTTCTCTTGCCCTCCTCTCCTCTTACCACCTCTCCAATCTCCATCCTCCAACTCTCCCACTCTCCTCAATCCTCTCTTTCATGCCAATCCTCCCTGGTCCCCTCAACACCTCCGTCTTGCCTCACACCACCTTCACCCCCTCATTCACCTTTACCCTCTCCTACACCTGCCACCTGCACCCCACCCTCCCCTCTCATCATTCCACCCCCTTATCCTTTTCTCCCTTCTAATTCCTCCTCACTTGAGCCTCTAGACTTGCCCCATGCTCCATCATCTCCACCCTCTTATTCCACCCCTCCCTCCTCTCGCCTCCTCCTCTTCGCTCCCGGTGTTTTCTCAAACCCGCAAAATGTCTCGACAACTCCTACATCATCTGTCCTGACCTCCTTCCTTGTCAACCATCCCTTCAATGACTCCATGAGCACACCTTCATCCTCTGTTTTCTCTTCACTCATCCATTCCAACACCCGTCATAACCGATTTGCATATCGCTTGATCAATCTTGTCCGAAGGTTTCCTCCCCTCACCGCCACCTATGGCCTTACAAAATCATCCATCCCAACCCTCTCAATGTAGGCTCTTCATGTCATTGTTTGGAACACAGCTCAATGGATGCAATCTACCATCGCCATTTAGGTGTCATGAAACAACTTCCAAAGAAGGTTGTATTTCCCCCATCAGAAACTCATGGTCACCCATTAAGCACCTACTCATACCTTCTCGTGGATACCACTAATCGTTAACCTGTTATATGACCTGTCATTGGTTTCTGCTATTCTGATGTAAAACGAAAAGACAAAACTTCATACACTCATCGAGACCATCACCATAGGTGAGTTACATTTGTGACACACTTGCTACCCGAGGCAAGATCTATAATGGTGAGACATAGCAATGCATGCGAGCTATGGTTTCATCATGTATTCTCATGCTTATGATATCATGCTAGATTTGTAAAGCAGTGTTCAAGTGGAAAATACTATGATGTTTGGAGGATATTCGTGAGATTGCTAAAATGAGGATTTTGAAGATCATAGCTCTAGTTCTTGGCCAACCAGGTGGCTAACTTATGATTTTTACGTTCTGCACGTTCTTTGCCAAGTCATCGTGACAATGTTTATGCCGGTCGGATGATCTTGTTAGAAAGCACCATCCATCTTTGCCGGGTTCTCATACATTCCTTCGATTCTCTTGAATGCTTCAACACTCGATCAAACCAACCCTCCTATTCCACAAAACATGGGGTTATCATTTTATTGTGATGGTGAAAAAATGCCCAATTTCAGATTACAATATTTTTCACTACAAGTACTCCCCCTCATTTCAAAGCCCCTCATTTTCAAAACCAAAACAAATTTCTCTTTGATTTTGAGGCATACATTTTTCACGTGCGCACGAAATTAGCCCAGAATATGCAAATCCCTACAAATTCCTTCAACAATGCATGAAGTTTCTTGAACCTCCCACTCAACCCCCTTACAAAATTACAAACACCTATAAAGAGGTGGTTTTCAATTTTCAGGTAGAATGATGACAAAGACTATGACACCACATCTTACGTGCCATCAACTCCGTGTTAACATGCTTTTTCCTTTAAATTTCTTATTATTTTTTTCAACTTTTCGATACAAGTGGTTTTCACTGGGAAAGTCTTGGATATGGATTTCTAAAAGGGAAAATACACGATGTGTATAACTACCATGAGGTTCACTGATATATGGTCACTACCCTATATATAAATATTTCACAAAGAGCAAAACTTGTTTGACATTTTACGTGCGCACATTATGATTCCACGATTTCAAATCCGAAATCACGTCCAAACATTAATCAAAGTTGAAAATTATCAAACAGCTTCAAAATTTAAGCTTTAATTATTCAACTGGTTCTTTCCTGATTTTTCAATTTTTAACATTTGGACTAAGACATTAAATAATCTACTTATCACTGATAGGTTTGTTTCCTATAAGAAACTCCAATAACCTTTGTTTTTGTAATTAAATAAGCTATGTCAATTAGCAACCATTTCTATCATTTTGTAGCACTAAATTACCCGTTTGGGTGAATTAACATATGAACTACTCAATACAAAATGGCATTTGATGTAATTTTCCAAACCTTGATGTTCTAAAAAATATATTTTGAAATATGAGAAAATGTTTCCAATATGGGTACATGTGCAATCCGTGATTTCAATTGTGTTAGAGGGAAGATTACAAATCAAAACGACTATGGAGTCAAAAGACATTAAACACAAATATACAACCCACTTTTATTGTTTTACAATAAGTGTTTTGCGTTCAATTTGTTGCTTGGGAACGAATCCAAAACAAAAAATTGTGCAGGTCTAGTCCAAAGCCTCTTCTTTATGAATGGGGGAGATTTTGAGTGCTTACATTGAAAACAAGTTGATTTTTTACCTCATTTGTGTTTCAAAATCGCAATTATTAGACATTTGAAATTGATGAGAAATATTTTTCATCATCCTTTACCATCATAAAGTTTGTTTTGATGGAGTTTTCCAATTGATTTTAGCCAAAATGGGGATTCAATCCACATTCATAAAGGAAAAAGGCATGTCTTAACCCTGCTTTAATTTTTACAAACTCTTCTTCACTTACTAGTTTAACTATCAAGAAATGCATTTAGACTTCTTCCTCAAAGGAACATGCATTATAAAAAATCTATCGCCAAATGGGATGGCTATTAATTTCTTCAAGATGAAAATGTTCAATAATAGATTTTTATGTTACGTGTTTATATTTTTACGATAATAATTTTTCTTGAAGGCTTCGTGCTGGGCTTGAAGAATCATTAAAAATAGTGTGGATATTCTGATGGAATTGTAGTCATGTGAATTTGCATAATCTTATGTAATGGGGACAATCGTGCAAGCTCCCCTCATATTCAGTGGAGCATGATGAATTTTTGTACATAAACCTTTCTTCAAAATTACATTTGCGTCTTCCTAATTCAATTTGATTTTCATGAGCTAAGAAGAAGTTGGTTTAATTCTGGAATGGATATATTCTCTTCTATGGCAAACTTCTGAACGAAAACATGGGCTCTTGGAAAGTGTAGTTGAAGGATTGCGCATGAATGGTTGCCTATGCCACTATGACTAAGAGGCCTTGCGCCAAGAATGTACAGGGTCATCATAAGGCAGAAATGTAAATTATGCACTTCATCTTACTCATCACACGTGGCAAATCAATGTGGAAACCGGATCCTAGCGCCACGTATGAGTGGAGGAGTGACGCGATGGGTTTTCCATCACTCTTCTTACCTCAAATCCGGTCATAAAGTATTCTATGGGCTAAAATCTAACTATAATGTATCTTTTATATATTTTTTCAAGGCTTAGGTTCCTTAAAAGTCAAGCCTCGACTTACTGAAGTACTCAACAATTATTTAAAATCAATTTTAACCATAAAAGTGGTGTGCATGAAACATACCATACTGTCAGCCATATTCGTTCATTTTTAAGTTATGTTTTTGGTGCCATTCATATTCACCCAAAATGGGTCGTTTTTTAGTTAATATTGGGGTCGCCTAAGGACACTGTCTAGGCATAGTGGGGTTGTCATATTCGCCCACTATGCTCAGTCTGGTGTACAAATTTCTGCTGTCATGCTTCGGGCGTTCGAAGTTGTGAGTTCAAAGTGCGAGGCTGGCGACCTCGGACGACTGTCGGATCGACAGAATGTCTGATGCTTCAACCCCCGCGACGACGCATGACCGAAGCTGGACGTGATCCCTGTCAAAACCTGGGTGTTAAAATATTTTCCTTTATAACAGCATTCAGCAAAAAATGTGTCGGATTGCCAGAATTATAAGACGAATTCGCCCATAGCACTAAGAATTTTTTTACGAACACATGGGCAAACAAAAACAATTATTTTGAACTAATATGGCAGATAGTACGGTATTCAAGTTGAAGGTTCAACGCACTTTAAAATAACTATTCTTGAGCGCCAAAAATTTGGTTCATGTAACTCACCATATTTCAGCTCATATTTTGGTACCTATCAATGTACATAGTTTTTTTCAACACTTTAGTCTAAGAATTTTGTTGAGATGTTGTGTTATGTGAGATGAATTTGCCTAAACTACCTGATTTTAGGACTTTAAGATTAAACTGAGATTTTTCACTTGATTTTGACAAGAAAATAATTACCCTTATTGTTTTATTTGAAACTTGGGTTTCTAAAGGCGTACACCCATACTATTGAATGATTTTCTATGTGTGTTTATTTTCATGCTTTTTAATGCTACTTGTGTATAATTTAATATTATTTTATGTAATGGTTTCTTAAAATTTTCCCTAGTTCTTTGGCACTTTATCTCACGAGTTTTGTGCACGGTTTATATTTTAATCTCGCCTGTAACGTGGTACTTCCTTTGGTAGAGCCTAAAGTAGCACGTTTTCTTATAGGAATGGAGATGGATGTACGGAAATTTCCTTTGAACTATGTATCTTGAAAGGCTCAGCAGAATTAGAGCTCTATATAACTTATTGCGTTGACAGAATTCTTGAACTAAAGTAAATTTGCTTCATATGTTGGACTGCTACACATTTCTGTTCAAGAGGCCCACTTACCCTATATTTGGGAATATTTGCTTATTTTCACTTCTGTACATTGCTACCACAACGTCGCCTCTCGACTTATCACCCGGCGATTCGCTTCTTGAGGTAATGACGGGGGATAGGGGGACAAGGTTGCTAGAATGCCACATTCTGGGGCGGTAGCCGCTAGACTACGAGGACGGGGTTGTTAACGCCCGCCGCCATCAGGCAAGCGGCACCATTGTGACTATAAAAGGACCCATTTCTATTCCTATCATATCATAATTCTTCTTTAAATTATCAATATTGATGGGAAGTTTCTGGATGGATCCTGATATTATGACGCTTGCTCTCAGCAGCAGCTACATCCGCTGTAACGATGCGATTGTTTCAAACAGCTTTGTAGAGTATTAGCTTTAAATTTATGAGATCTTTGTTCGGTCAGAGTAAGGAAGCTATTTGTCAGGCGAGGTCGGAGAGTACATTTTACTTCCACTTAGAACAGTTTTATTTTTCCCAATAGATGTTTCCGCCGGTGAACTTCATACCTGGGATCACAAATTTTCAGCAGGCGTAGCGGACCAGTCCCCATGATAGATCGGATGACATTTGTTACATTCAGCCAACGGATAGATTGTCTTTGCATCCCTACATGAATCTCAACCATCTGTTGTCATGTAACGTGTACTAACCAATTCAAGCTAAACAAATGCCTTCCATCCATGAGTTCATCGGGGTCGAGCGCTCGCACGTCGACAGCAACTTCAGGGAGGCCCATTGAAAATCTCACTTTGGCCACAAGAACTCGACGTGTTCTTTCTTTTCTGTTGCGTGTCGGGAAACATTAATACGCCCTCCTAGTCTTCGTTGCTTCAATGCCGAACAGCCTTGCTTTACTGTTCACCACTGGCAGCTGTCCGATCAATGGGCTGTGGACATGAAAGTTCCCGTGAAACGCATGAAGAAATTGTTTTCTACCCCGTATTCAAACGTCATAAGCGCAGAATCACCCAACATCTTGAAATCTGGAACTCATTCGGGTTTAGTAGCTACAAATGCCACACAGCAATAAAACAGAGCCTCGTATCAACCATACCTATGATCACTTCAAAATAAAAAGTTCTTTATAGGTTCCATATTTCTTTTTAAGATAGGAAAAAATGGAATTCCTCTAATATACAACGGTCGTGTGATATGTCCTTGAAATACACGTCTCTCAACTCCGCGAGTGAGCATTTCTATCCTTAAAGATTTGGCCCACAGAGATTCTACCTTTGGATTTTTACGTCGATTGGCCAAGGGCATTCTGGCTACTTGTTGTTACGTCCCTGTCGTACACAAGTCCCTAAACTCTACGAGTGGGCATTTTTGTCATCACGTTCGCAACCCACCTTACATCGACCTCGAAATTTTCACGCTGTTCGACCAAGGGGCATTTTTTCCAACTGCCCCTGACCTCCGATGTTCCGTTACAAAAGTTTTTGACAACTTTGACCACCTTTCAGAAAGATGAACAGAAGTGACACTAAGAAACTGCTAGGAAGCTTCCTAGCCTTGCTCCTGCTGACGTGGCGACACTGTCCAGTCAGCTGACGCACTAGCAAGCAGGCAGGTGCAAGAAACAACAAGGGTCAGGCTAGGGCGACGCGCAAAGTCTCATAAGCTTCAATAGCTGGGTAAATGCAGAGAGAGATGACAAATGACAGGTCCAGGGCATAAATACCTGCCGCGGCGCACGGCGGGTGTCGCACGCGGCAGTCCAAGAGCTGTCCTAAAACCGGCCTAAAACCACTGTTTTGGCCATAACTCTACGCACACATGTCAGAATCCTACGCCGTCTGAACCTAGACGTGCAGAATCAAAAGACGCACGTAACGACTGGTCACATGCATGCATCCATCGACTGACAGCGAGTATATAATGCAAAAACATGCAAATGGGCCTCATGCCCAGTCCGCCGAAAGGCGCCTGCAAGACGTAGAAGGCACAGCAAGGAGTCCCGGTGACGTCTGGGGCTCTGGAACAGTGGTCGGGCAGCTCCAGACGGGTAGTCCGCCGCCTGTCGTCGCGCCGGTGTCACCAAGGCCGCCTGCCTCAGGTATCTGCACGAGTATGGACACGGCCGAGTGGTCACAGTAAACTGTACAGGAACGGCACAAAGCACAACACTCCCCCATAACCCGATGGTACGCATGTCCATATGCGTGCAGCACTGGTACAACCACATAGTGAGTGACACAGACAGATGAGACGACAACGTACATCCCACACTCAACCACTGTCACGCACGGGGCGAAGCCCAACAGAACGAATGGCCACCAGGAACTTTCCGCGTGCAAGTGCCTTCGTCAAGAAATCAGCTCGCTGCAAGTCAGTGCCAACCCACATGATGGAGATCACGCGTCGCTCCANAGCAGAAACACGTAGCCAGTGCGACTGCGCCCGTCAGGACTCCAAGCCCAGTCGCTGTCAGTGTAGCCGTCAAGGACCACCGAACACTGCCGACGAAAGCAGAGTCCGAGATACGGCGTGGAAACCACGTACCGTACCACTCGCACAGCCGCGTGAAGAGCTCTTGCACGGGGAGCCTACGAGAACTGAGCGAGGAGGTTGACGGCGAACGCGATGTCGGGACGCGTGGTCGTGGCCAGGTACATCAGAGATCCGATAAGACGGAGGTACAAGGTCACGTCCACTGTCTCCCCCAGTTGTGTAGGGTCATCCACCTTTAGGGCATCCTGCCCATCAGGTGTGATGGGTGTGGAAGCACTGGGCACTGCACCAAGGAGATCGCTAAAGCGCTCCCCCACGACTCGTGCATATCGGGCCTGATGCAGTAGCAGTGTCCGATGTGTGCGATCACGTACAATCTCCATACCGAGAAACACCGATGCAGGACCGAGGTCCTTCATCCTGTAGGCGGTCTGCAGGACAGCCTTGGCCTCCTTCACGGCCTCCAGGGACGGAGATGCAATAAGAAGGTCATCTACATAGACCAGGATGGCGGTGAGACGCTCGGGTGTCGGCAAGATGAACAGCGAGGGGTCAGCCTCGCTCTGTACGTATCCTGCACGAGTCAAGGTGCCTGTGATCTCCCGGTTCCAACACCGTGGAGACTGCTTGAGGCCGTACAAGGACTTGCGCAAGCGCCAGACCTTGTCACCATCCTCAAAGCCTGGTGGCTGAGCCACGTAGATCTCCTCATCCAGAGAGCCATGGAGGAACGCGTTGTTCACATCCATCTGGTGTAGTTCCCAGTCATGCTGAGCCACTACACCGAACAGAGCTCGAGCTGAGGTCATGCGGCCGACAGGGGCAAAGGTGTCAGTGTAGTCAACTCCCTCAATCTGAGAGAACCCCTTGACGACCAAGCGGGCCTTGTAGCGTTCCAGTGAGCCATCAGGCTTCACTTTCTTGCGAAAGACCCACTTGACCTGAATCGCCTTCCTCCCGGGGGGAAGATCGACCAGCTCATAGACTCCGTGCTCTCGGATAGCGCGAAGCTCATCCTCGCAAGCAGCTCGCCAGGCATCAGAATCCTGCGATGAGAGAGCCTCCCTCAATGTGCCCGGATCAGGGGCCAGAGAGGGGGAACTCTGCGTGGCGAGTGCAGACGCCACAGTGTCAGGCCTGACAGCCACGAGGTCAGCTGCTGCGTCACAGGCGATATGGAACTCGCGAGTGACCAGATCGTGCCCGACGAGGCACGCTGGGTGTACCTCTGAAGGCTCAGTGCGGGCACTCAGGCCTAGGGCCTTTGTGCCTGGATCACCGCTCGTGATGCTGCGAGTGGGGCACCTGGGTCCGGGACCCGACACCCGCTGAGCTCCGGAATCCAGTGGTCGAAGGCGACCACCGGGCTCACGAGAGTAACCGGAGGTCGAGGGACGTGCAGCAGGCGCAGTGACGGGCACGTCCACAGGGTCAGGGACAACCGCAGCAGGTGAGGACTGAGACGAGGCAGCCGGGGATGCCGTGCGAGGAGACGCGTGTGTGGGGGACCCAGAGCTGGGGGTGCCAGCGGGTAAGGCCGGCCCGGACACTAAAAGAGTGTCAGTCGAAGCAAGGACAGGCGTGGGCTGGACTGGGTCAGACTCCTGAGCAGGGGCGCTAGCAGGGACAGGTGATGATGCAGGAGGAGGCGTGAGGGCCGTGGTGCCTGTAGGGTGTGAAGTGGGCAGCACAGGCGATATCTCTGGGCCAACGGCAATAATAGCCGGGTCGTCAAGTGTTGGAGACCGAGAGGGGGCTCGAGCGGACCCATCAGCCTGGCGACCAGTGGTCAACGGCGGAGAAATCTCCCCCATCCGCCGAGAACCCTCACAGGAAGGGATGTGGGCGGCAGAGAGGGCTGTGATGGATGTCAGATCACGGTAAGTGAGTGACTCAAAAAACAGCGCGTCCCGAGACTCGATGACACGACGACGAGTGGGGTCCCAGAAGCGCCAGGCCTTCGATCGCGGGGAAATGCCGATGAAGGCACACAAGCGACCCCGAGGGGAGACCTTGGACCCCTGCTGGTCCTCGGTGTACCACACGGAGGCCAGGGAACCCCAGACGCGAGCGAGGCGAAGATCAGCACGGTGGCCAAACGAGAGCTCGTACGGTGTAATATGGTCCGGAAGCGGACCATGCGGGAGGCGGTTCCAGACCCAGGTCATGTAGGAGAAACCCTCGAAGGCGAAGGACTCCGGGAGACCACACTCAGACCGCATGGTGCGGACCGCATCCTCCATGGTGCGGTTCCAGCGCTCAGAGACACCGTTCTGCTGTGGGGTGGCAGGAGCGGAGACCTGGTGAAAAATGCCGTGCT
>SZWC01000872.1:291293-301826 GCA_023375785.1 Penium margaritaceum | reverse complement strand
GCAGTATGCTCAACAGAGAGACCCATCAGAGTGCAGGCACGCACAGACAGCAGGCTGAGCTCAAGATCAGGTACAAATAGCACGTCAGAGAGATACAAGGGGCCAGACGGACCATCGAAGCACACAACCCCAACACCGTGGACTGGTAAGGACTGACCAGAGCCTGTGCGAACGGAACGGACAGTCGTGACGGGACCAAGAACCACAAAGTCACTGCGACGACACGTCATGTGGTGAGTGGCACCGGAATCGATGATCCAAGTGCCACTGGGGTCACGACCGGTGGACGTCACTGTACAACGAGCAATGGAACACTCGGCATCAGAGGGACGCTGAGCCGTCAGTGGGACGGAACGACGTACATCACGAAGGTGAGACTCATGGATCCAGTCTGTGCAGTCAGGCCCATCCTCATCACATGCGGACTGTGCTCCCCCACACGTATCATCACGAGTCACGAAGGCGGACGAACAAGCAGTCTGTGACCCACTCGACGATGACAACACACTCGCACCTCCCTGCAAGCGAAGCGCCAGAAGATGACGTAGCTCGGCGATGGTGCGGTCACGTGGGTCTGGATCACTGCTGCTCGCTGGCGAGGACGCAGGAACAGCTGCAGTCGTAGTCGCCGCGCGTCCCGAGGAGTGTGCGGACGACATGCCGGGCGCGGTACGAGCAGCATGGGCCGCCTGAAGTCCACGGGTGATGCGCCCCCAGTCATGCGGCTGCTGGCACTCGGTGTAGCGATGGGCACCTCCACAGTTGTAGCAGTGGACGGAACGCCCACTGCTACCGCTGGATGACGACTGCTGCTGGCCCGATCCGCGCTTCCTGTTCTTCTTCTTCCCCTGGGCGGCTGCTGCGACGCCCTGCGTCTGCGTTGGTGTAGACGGGGTCGAGGAAGAGGAGGAAGATGAGGTCGTGGTGGGGGTGGATGAGGGTGACTACAGGATGGAAGATGGTGGTGAGGCAACGACTGCTGCAGCGAGGGTCGTCTCCTGATGTGCTACTGCGGCCTCACGGGTCGACGTCACCTAGAGAAAAAGCTGATGCGCCCAAGGGAGCAGCTGCATGGAGGCCGAGAAGGGCTCGAGGACGGCATCGCTGTACCGGTCGAAGATGTCGGTGTACTCAAGGCGAACTCCGAGCATGATCGCCCGGAGTGCCCACAGCTGTGTGCCCCCTGAGGTACCCAAGCACGTGTAAATACGCATGGCGCGTCGCCAGTAATCCGCCGCAGGCTCCGCTGGTCCCTGACAAAGCGAATGGAAAGCGCGGATGTGGGACGCACGCGTAGCGTGCGTTTCTGCGGCCAGTAGGGACAGCGCCAGATCCCAGCCTCCACGAGGATCAGCTCCGGTGCCTGTCCCAGCCTCGCCAAGGAAGGTGCAGAAATCGACGACAGTCTCGCGTGGCATAGCGTAGAGAAGTCCTCGCATGGCCCGGGCAGCTGTCGACACCTGTGCTGGGTCTGTAGTCTGGTATGGGCTGTGGTAGTAAGGCCAAACTCCCTCGGAGGTGGCCCACACCTGAAACAGGATCTCCCAGCAGTCAAACCCATCCTCGCTGATGTACCGTGGGGGTGGCGCCTCAAAGTCCTTTGGCTGCCGCTCCGTGGGAAGAGCAGCCGCAGGCTGAGGAGGGCGAGAGACAGGGAAGAACCCTGGAAGGGGGTGATCACCGAGAGAAGGAAATGACGGTCGTATCGGAGACGCAGGTGGAGGTCGCATACCCGGTTGCAGCTGACGGAGACGCTCCTGTAGAAGACGGATCTCCCGCTCCTGGGAATCATCCTCGAAACCTGGCATGAGTGGCTCGTCATCAAGGAGGTCCTCAGGTGGTGGAGAGACTGCGCCAGAAGGTGCGGGAGGCGGAACCCCGGCCATGGACACCCGGGTCGAGTACTGTGCGGATGCCACAAGACCGGCAGCTCCCCCAGAAGTCCGCGAAGGAGCCCTGGACTGAGCACGCAGAAGCTCTGTCAGCGTGCGAATCGAATCAGTCTGCTCTCGCTGCAGACGACTCATCTCCTCCTGCTGGCTGCGTAGGTCCGCAATAGCCTGCGAGCGAGGGCTGAGTACCTCTGGAGAGGAGGAGGAGGGACCAGCTGGCACCTTGTCCTTGTCGTCGGGCGAACTCATGTCGCCGCTCACTATGGGACGACAGGTCATGTTTGTCGGATTTCAGTACCATCTGCGTTTCTCGAGGAGTTGCAATGCTGGCAACTTTTGAACTTCCGGCAAAAAATTTGCCTAAGTATGATGCTGACGTCAGCAGGTGGTTGCTGACGTCAGCACGACCTGATGACGTCAGCAAGCAGAATGCTGACGTCAGCATCGACGCTGACGTTTTTTTTTGTTCCGCTCGCAGTCCTGTGCGAGCATGCAGCCGCCTAGTGGCGGCTGTGCGAAGGCTGCGCGGAAGCTGCGCGGCAGCTTCCGCCCAGCTGCTGCTGCAACTGCGCAGGCAGCTGCAGCAACAGCTGCGTGGCTGCGTGCGCGGCGGTGGCAGTAGCAGCTGCACGCTGCCGCTGCTGCTGTTGCGCGCTGCAGCAGCAGCTCACTGCCGCCGCCGCCCGCTGCTGCTGCTGCGCTGCCGCGCTGCTGCACTGCTGCTGCTACGCTGCTGCCATCGCTGCCGCTGCTGCTTCTGCTGCTGCAGCTGCGCTGCGGCTGCTGGTGCTACTGCCGCCGCTGCAGCTGCTGTTGCCGCCGCCGCCGCTGCTGCTGCTGCGCTGCTGTTGCTACTCAGCTGCGGTGGCTGTGGGAGAAGGGCTGCTGGTACCGCCGCCGACACGCCCCTCTGCGTGGTGATACGCGTCGCTGCTGCTGTCTCTGCAGCGGCGATCTCACGTTGACGGCGGTCGACCGTCTCCAACGGGTCCCAGAAGATCTGCTGCAGCGGTGACTCTCACTGCTGCTGCTCTGCTGCGTCTCTGCTGCGCAGCTCGGTGAGATCTGTCTCACTGCTTTGATACCATGAGAAACTGCTAGGAAGCTTCCTAGCCTTGCTGCTACTGACGTGGCGACACTGTCCAGTCAGCTGACGCACTAGCAAGCAGGCAGGTGCAAGAAATAGCAAGGGTCAGGCTAGGGAGACGCGCAAAGTCTCATAAGCTTCAATAGCTGGGTAAATGCAGAGAGAGATGACAAATGACAGGTCCAGGGCATAAATACCTGCCGCGGCGCACGGCGGGTGTCGCACGCGGCAGTCCAAGAGCTGTCCTAAAACCGGCCCAAAACCACTGTTTTGGCCGTAACTCTGCGCACACATGTCAGAATCCTACGCCGTCTGAACCTAGACGTGCAGAATCAAAAGACGCACGCAACGACTGGTCACATGCATGCATCCATCGACTGACAGCGAGTATATAATGCAAAAACATGCAAATGGGCCTCATACCCAGTCCGTCGAAAGGCGCCTGCAAGACGTAGAAGGCACAGCAAGGAGTCCCGGTGACGTCTGGGGCTCTGGAACAGTGGTCGGGCAGCTCCAGACGGGTAGTCCGCCGCCTGTCGTCGCGCCGGTGTCACCAGGGCCGCCTGCCTCAGGGATCTGTAGGAGTATGGACACGGCCGAGTGGTCACAGTAAACTGTACAGGAACGGCACAAAGCACAACAATGTGAATGTTTCCATATTGTTCGGTCTTCTTCTCAACGCCGCTGGAATTTTACAAAGAAGCGCCTCGATGTTCTCGAAGCACCCCGACTTCGCAGCTGACCTTCTAAAAGCAACAATTTAAGTCGCGACCTGGCATGCGTTGCTTGATCCGAGCACCAGGCACCCGCCATCTGTTGGAGTTGTGTTCTGTTCGTTGACCACTCACATCTCCATTCCCTCTTGTCTCACAATTCGTGGCACACACTCGGAAATTTTGAGTGACCATGGCCGCGCCTGGGAGCCATCGCCCGAGAGCACCTTTCTTCATGACACCAACCTCTTCATGCAGCTGTCCAGCTACCTAGGAGTACCCTCTAGCACGACCATGGTTCCCATTTGACTGTCTTGCTATGATTTGGTAAATGCTAGGCCTCGTGCATTCTGATTTCCGATGACTGCATCATGGTTGTTTGACTTTGTGTGTTTGATGAGGGATGTATGTTATCCCAGGTCCTGATCCTTGGGGGCCACCGTGTTCGTTTCTGGTCGCACACTGGTGAGAAGCCACTCTTGTGATGTTGTCAGTCATACACAGTTGTACAGTTGGTTGTGACCACTCGGCCGTGTCCATGCTCGTGCAGATCCCTGAGGCGGACCCAGCTGGAGACGGAGTCCCCTGAGGTGGTGCTCCACCCGCTGGAGGCAGCCTGGTAGCCTACCTAGTGTACCAGAGGGTTGCCACGACCTACGGACTGCGTTTGGAGACCTTCAGGATTTTCTCGGTGGACAGCCCTGCCAGGCTGATTTGCATGTTTGTATTCTTACACTCCGTCTGCTGCCAGACATAGGCGTGTGACTATTCGTTGTGTCCGTCTTTTCGTCTTGCATCCGTAGGATCAGACGGCGCTCCGTTTGGACGCCTGTGCGCAGAGTTATGGCCAAAACAGTGGTTTTGGGCCGGTTCAGGACCGACAGGTGCCGCCGCGTGCGCCACCCGCTGTGAGCCGCGGCGGCTATTCATGCTGTGGACCTGTCATTTGTCAGCTCTCTCTGCACATTCACTGCAATGCAGCTTCTGAGACTTGTCTTGTCTCTCCCAGCCTGACCCTTGCTGTTCTCGCACCCGCTTGCATGCTAGTGCGTTAAGCTGACCGGTCTGTGCCGCCACGTCAGCAGCAACGTTGCTAGGAAGCTGTGGTGAATTTTCTCATGGTATCAGAGCAGCGAGCCAGAGCTCGCATAGCTGTGCAACAGAGACGCAGCGTTAGCAGCAGTAGTGAGCGACAGTAGCAGCAGCCTTGAGTGGCAGCAGCAGCACAGCCCACCGCAGCAGCAACGGGTCCTGTGAGGGGGGGCCACCATCACGCAGCAGTAGACGTGGCCACGACAGCCGCGGCAAGAGCGATCGCCGCCTCTCCACCCACGGCCATAGCAGACGCAGCAGACGTGGCCGTGACATCAGGCGCGGAAGCAGCAGCGGCGGCGGCAAAAGGGAGTTGCTGGGGCAGCAGCAGCCGCGGCAGTGGCAGCTGCCACAGCAGCAGCAGCCGCGGCCTTGGCGGCAGCCGCAACAGCCAGCAGCAGCTGCGGCTGGGACAGCAGCAGCAGCAGCCACGGCTGCTGCAGCGACAGCGCAGCAGCGTAGCGCTACAGCGCAGCACAGTGCAGTAGCAGAGCAGCAGCGCAGCGCAGCAGCAGCCGCAGCGCAGCAGCAGCGCAGCGCAGCAGCGGCAGCGCAGCAGCGCAACAGCAGTGGCAGCGCAGCAGCAGCAGAGAAGCACAGCAGCAGAAGCGCAGCGTAGCAGCGGCAGCGCAGCAATAGCGCAGCGTTGCCGCGGCTACGCAGTAGCAGCGGCTGCGCAGCAAGAGTAGCGCAGCGCAACAGCGGCAGCGCTGCAGCAGCACAACAGCAGAGCAGCAGCAGCGCAGCGCAGCAGCATCGGCAGTGGCAGCAACGACGGCCGCAGACCGCTGCTGACATCAGCAGACCCCTACTGATGTCAGCAGTGAGTATGCTAACGTCATCATAGACTTGGTGATTTTTTTTAACGAAAAGTCAGTTTTTGCCAGCATTTCAATTCCTCGAGAAACGCTGACGGTTCTGTGTTCGGACGACTTTTGCACCGCCTCAGCATGGAGTCAAGCAGCTCCAAGGGCAAGGAGCTGGAAGACACCGTCACGAGCGGGGTCCGCAGCCCACGCTCAAAGGCGATTGACTTCCTACTGGTGGAGCAGTCATCGCTCCGCCAGCGCCAGGGTGAGCAGTCAGCGATTCTGCGGCAGATCTGCGATACCTTGGTCTCTCTGTCTGGGACACCGGGACATCAGCTCGGGAATGAGAGAGAGGCAACCCCATCGGGCCAGGAGTCTGCTGGTCTCGCTGCCGCCCCTGTGCAGAGACGAGAGTCCATTGTCGAGGAGTGGGATCAGGCTCCCCCTCCCACTGGGGAGGATGCACTTCGCCGGCAGATGGAGCAGATGAGTAGCCTGCGCATTGAGACGCCAGCGCCCAGTCTGAGGGGACAGCAGCAGCAGCTGCAGCAGCAGCCGGAGCGGCAGCAGCAGCATCAGCAGTAGACCGACCCGCATCAGGCCTCGGATGCCGCTGGGGGAGCAGCGTTGATGCCTCTCATGCCCTTCCCACGTCCGCTCCTTGCACCACCTGAGTTCCAGCTCCCCACGGAGCGACGACCCAAGGACTTCGAGACTTCCCTGCCTCGCTACGACAGCAAAGCGGGGTTTGACTGTTGGGAGGTGCTGTTTCAGGTATGGGCAGACTCGAAGGGGGTCTGGCCCTACTACCACAGCCAGTACCAGACGGCTGATCCGCTCCAGTCCCTTACGGCAGCGCGTGCCATGCGTGGACTGCTGTACGCGGTTCCACAGGAGACAGTGGTCGACTTCCGCCCTTTCCTGGGTGCGCCTGGGATGGGAGCAGGTGCAGACCCGTGCCGCGGCTGGGAGCTGGCGCTGACCCTATTTGCAGCAGAGACTCACGCGACCCGGTCCGCGCGCCTTCGCGAGTTCCACTCTCTTCATCAGGGACCCTCGGAGTCAGCAGCTGATTATTGGCGTCGGGCCATGCGCCTGTACACTCGCCTGGGCACCGGAGGCGGCTCTCAGCTTTGGGCGCTGGACACCATCATGCTGGGAGTGCGCCCTGAGCTCACTGACACCTTCTTTCGCCTCGACCAGGATGTCCTCGCGTCCATTTCCGACACCCTGCAGCTGCTGCCCTGGACGCAGCGGTACTTCATCCAGGTCGCAATGGCTGACGAGGCAGCCCGCGCGCATCGGCAGGGCGCCATGGCCGCAGCAGCAGCGGGAGCGACGTCCTCTACGCCTTCCACACCGTCGTCCGCCTTCACCCCCACCAGCTCCACCTCTTCCTCTCCCGTCTCCTCCCCTGTTGCTCCGACAGCCACTGCAGCAGTCGTGAAGGGGAAGAAGGGGAAAAAGAAGAAGAGATCGCAGCAGCCTTCTGGTGGCACCGGACGGGCTGTCCGCTTCCACAACTACGGTGGACCTCATCGCTACACTGAGTGTCAGGAGAAGCTGGACTGGGCGAGGATCACCCGCGGTCTTCAGGCAGCCCACGAGGAGTGGATCCGCACTGGAGCAGCAGCCCGTGCCGCGGCGACCTCAGGTGCAACACTGGCGACAGGCCCGCCGCCATCCGGGGGGAGCACCATGCCGGACCTGAGGGACCAGACCATCGCAGAGCTACGTCGACTGCTGGCACTTCGCTCTCAGGGAGGTGCGAGTGTGCTTTTACAACCGAGTGGTCCACAGACTGACTGTCCATCCGTGTTTGTTGCACGTGGTCATGCTTGTGGGAGAGCTGCGTCGCCT
Source organism: Penium margaritaceum (assembly GCA_023375785.1). NCBI lineage: Eukaryota > Viridiplantae > Streptophyta > Zygnematophyceae > Desmidiales > Peniaceae > Penium > Penium margaritaceum. The sequence continues at coordinate 294,373 of SZWC01000872.1, read as the reverse complement.
GGTGAGGATGAGTTTGACAGCACAGAGTGGTTGGATGAGTCCCATCGTCGTGCATTGTCCCGCTGTCCTGCCACAACCGCTGAGCGTCCAGCGGAGGCAGCGTTCTCCGTTGCTCGTTGCACTGTGACCACCACAGGTCGTGAGGCGAGTCGCCACTGGATCATTGACTCAGGGACCACTCACCACATGACCTGCAACCGTACCGCCTTTGTCGTGCTTGGTCCTGTTGGGTCTGTTCGGTCAGTGCGGACAGGTTCTGGGCAGTCACTACCTGTTCAGGGGACAGGGGTCGTACGGTTTGATGGTCCGTCTGGTCCCGTGTACCTTTCTGACGTGCTTTTTGTGCCTGATCTCNCGGAGGCAGCGTTCTCCGTTGCTCGTTGCACTGTGACCACCACAGGTCGTGAGGCGAGTCGCCACTGGATCATTGACTCAGGGACCACTCACCACATGACCTGCAACCGTACCGCCTTTGTCGTGCTTGGTCCTGTTGGGTCTGTTCGGTCAGTGCGGACAGGTTCTGGGCAGTCACTACCTGTTCAGGGGACAGGGGTCGTACGGTTTGATGGTCCGTCTGGTCCCGTGTACCTTTCTGACGCGCTTTTTGTGCCTGATCTCGAGCTCAGCCTGCTCTCTGTCCGTGCCTGCACGAGGATGGGTCTCTCTGATCACCACTCGTCTGATGATGCCACGATCACAACACTTGACACTTCCACGGTTGTGTTGCGTGCCATTGTTGTGGATGACCTGTATCGCATAGCGCGCTGCTCTGCCCCTGACTCTTCCCCTTGCTCGTCTGCTCGCGTCTTTGTCACGGGGGTGTTGTCTCCTGACCACCAGTGCCTGTTACACCGGCGCCTGTGTCATGTGAGCATGGACACTGTGTCCAAGCTCATCCGTACACAGCCCGCCCTCGGTCTTGACGCGGCTTCCTTCGAGAAGCCGCCTAAGACCGACTTTCTGTTCTGCGCTCAGGGTAAGATGCATCGCTGCACCTACCCTGCCTCCGTCACTCGCGCGCAGCGTCCCCAGGAGCTTGTCCACTCGGACCTCCTCGGACCTCTCCTTGTCGAGTCTGTCGCTGACCGTGGTCGGCATGTCCTTACCCTCACGAATGACTTCACCCGCATGCGGTGGGTCTATTGCCTCCGCCACAAGAGCGATGCCGCTCTTGCCGTGCGCTTGTGGCTCGTGATGGCTGAGCATCAGTCTCGTCACTCCTTCCACACCTTCCGCTCTGACCGCGGCGGTGAGTATCTTGGTGAGCTGACCACTCATTTCGCCGAGCCTGGTATCTGTCACCAGCTCTCGGCGCCTGCTACGCCACAGCAAAACGGTGTGTCTGAGCGCTGGAACTGCACCATGGAGGACGCGGTTTGCGCTATGCGCGCTGAGTGCGGTCTCCCGGAGTCCTTCGCCTTCGAGGGCTTCGCCTACATGACGTGGGTCTGGAACCGCCTCCCGCATGGTCCCTTGCCGGACCACGTCACGCCGTTTGAGATGTGGTTCGGTCACCATGCGGACCTCAGGCTTGCTCGCGTCTGGGGTTCCTTGGCTTGCGTCTGGTACACCGAGGACCAGCAGGGATCCAAGGTCTCTCCGCGCGGCCGGATTTGTGCCTTCCTCGGTGTCTCCTCGCGCTCCAAAGCGTGGCATTTCTGGGATGCAGGACGACACCGCATTGTTGAGTCGCGCGACGCGCTGTTCTTTGAGGCACTGTCGTACCGCGACCTGTCTGCCATTCTCACCCAGCCAGCGTCTCACGTTCCCACCTGTGAGGCCTCTCGTCGGCTGAGGGAGTCTGCCCCACAGGGTGAGTCCGTCCGGGGTGCCTCCGGGATGGGACCGTCGCTGGTCACCATTGACCCGGCTATCATTGCTGTCCGGCCTGTGGTCTCTACGCCTGCCTCGCTTGCGCCTGCCGCGACTGCATCGCTCGTGCCTGCCACGACTGTCTTGCCCGCACCTGCCGCGACTACCTCGTCTCCTGCCTCACCTGTCCCCGCGGTGCCTGCCTCGCCTGCGGGAGCTGCACCTGCCTTGCCAGCGGGCGCTGCACCTGCCTCGCCTGCGGGAGCTGCACCTGCCTCGCGTGCGGGAGCTGCACCTGCCTCGCGCGCGGGAGCTGCACCTGCCTCGCGTGCGGGAGCTGCACCTGCCTCGCTTGCGCCTGCAGCGCCTACCTCACCCACGCCCGCCGCGACCGCCTCGCCCGCGCCTGCCGCGACTGTCTCACCCGCGCCTGAAGCGCTTGCTTCGCCCGCGCCTGCCGCAACTGTCTCGCCCGCGCCTGCAGCGCCTGCTTCACCCGCGCCTGCCGCGACTGACTCGCCCGCACCTGCAGCGTCTCCAGACACAGCACCTGCCCTCCTTGTGCCTGAGCCATCGGTCAGCTCAGACTCAGGCTACTCCCGTGGGCCAGGTGGATGCCTCCGCCCACTGGCCTCATGTGCTTCTCCGACTACGATTGCGCCACCCAGACAACGCACGCGCAGCGTGCACAGTGGTGACCCTGGCACGAAGGCTCTCGGCCTGAGTGTCCAAGGCACCTACATGGAGGTGCACCCAGCCTGTCCCATTGGGCACCAGCTGATCGCTGACGAGCACGAGGCTGCACAGGCAGCTGCCGCTGACCTGGTTGTGGTCCGTCCGACCCGCGAGGCGTGTGTCCTTGCCACCCGGAGCTCTCCTTTGGCGGTCCCTGATCCAGACACGTTAAAGGAGGCTCTCTCAGGAGATGATGCTGAGCAGTGGCGGGCCGCATGTGAGGACGAGCTCAGGGCCATCCGGGAGCACAGAGTCTTTGAGCTGGTTGACTGTCCCGAGGGACGGAAGGTCGTGCAGGCCAAGTGGGTCTTCCGCAAGAAGGTGAAGCCTGACGACGCACTGGACCGCTATAAGGCCCGCTTGACTGCCAAGGGGTTCTCTCAGGTTGAGGGGGTGGACTTCACTGACACCTTTGCCCCTGTTGGCCGCATGACCACAGCTCGCGTGCTGCTTGGTGTGGTCGCCCATCATGACTGGGAACTGCACCAGATGGATGTGAACAATGCGTTCCTCCACGGCACCTTGGAGGAGGA
>SZWC01000872.1:263597-291220 GCA_023375785.1 Penium margaritaceum | reverse complement strand
TTTGAGCTGGTCGACCGTCCTGAGGGACGGAAGGTCGTGCAGGCCAAGTGGGTCTTCCGCAAGAAGGTGAAGCCTGACGACGCACTGGACCGCTATAAGGCCCGCTTGACTGCCAAGGGGTTCTCTCAGGTTGAGGGGGTGGACTTCACTGACACCTTTGCCCCTGTTGGCCGCATGACCACAGCTCGCGTGCTGCTTGGTGTGGTCGCCCATCATGACTGGGAACTGCACCAGATGGATGTGAACAATGCGTTCCTCCACGGCACGTTGGAGGAGGAAATCTACATGGTCCAGCCACTTGGGTTTGAGGTCGAAGGCAACAAGGTCTGGCGATTGCGCAAGGCCTTGTATGGCCTGAAGCAGTCGCCCTGATGCTGGAACCAAGAGATCACTCGCACCCTCACGCAGGCTGGATACGTCCAGAGCGACGCCGATCCGTCACTCTTCATCCGACGGACAGCCGAGCATCTCATTGCCATTCTGGTGTACGTGGACGATCTCCTGATTGCGTCTCCTTCACTAGAGGCCGTGAAGGAGGCCAAGGCAGTCCTGCAGGCCGCCTACAGGATGAAGGACCTCGGTCCAGCGGCTGTTTTCCTCGGGATGGAGATTGTGCGTGATCATCGTCGATGGACACTCCTCCTCCATCAGGCACGATATGCACAGGTTGTGGGGGAGCGGTTTGCTGACCTCCTTGCCGCTGTCCCCGCCGCCTCGTCACCCATCACTCCCGACGGGCAAGACGCTCTGAAGGTGACAGACCCAGCCGATCTGGGCGAGGCTATGGACGTGACCCTGTACTTGCGCATCATTGGCTCACTGATGTACTTGGCCACGACCACGCGTCCTGACATTGCGTTCGCTGTCAACCTACTCGCACAATTCAGTCAGTCCCCTCGGGCTCGCACTCTGCACGCAGCCTTGCGAGTTGTCCGGTACGTGGTCTCCACACCGTATCACGATCTCTACTTTCGGAGACAGTGCTCGGTTGTGGTAGATGGCTACACCGACAGCGACTGGGCGTGGAGTCCTGATGGACGCAGCCGCACGGGTTACGTGTTCCTGCTTGGTGGCAACGCTGTGTCTTGGCGCAGCGGCAAGCAGGGGTGCATTGCTCGCAGCTCCTCAGAGGCTGAGTATCTTGCTCTGGGCGCTGGCGCCGCTGAGGCACTGTGGCTGCAGCGGCTGTTTCAGTGTTTGGGTCAGTCAGTGCCTACCATCATCCTCCGCTACGACAACCAGAGTGCTCTCGCGATTTCTGAGAACTCTGGTGTGTTCCACGCACGCACGAAGCACATCGCTGTCGAGTATCATTTCGTGCGCGATCTGGTGGAGCGGCAGTTGATCTCCATCGTCTGGGTGGGCACAGACTTGCAGCGCGCTGACTTTCTGACCAAGGCACTGGCTCGTGGGAAGTTCCTCGGGGCTGTTCGTTCCATCGGGTTGCGACCCCTGTCTGAGAATGGGTGACTGTACGGGTCTCTGTTGAGCACTCTGTGTTGCACCGGCACGCGTTCTGCACGTGTATGGACATGCGTACCATCGGGTCATGGGGGAGTGTTGTGATGCTGTCAGTCATACACAGTTGTACAGCTGGTTGTGACCACTCGGCCTTGTCCATGCTCGTGCAGATCCCTGAGGCGGACCCAGCTGGAGACGGAGTCCCCTGAGGTGGTGCTCCACCCGCTGGAGGCAGCCTGGTAGCCTACCTGGTGTACCAGAGGGTTGCCTCGACCTATGGACTGCGTTTGGAGACCTTCAGGATTTTCTCGGTGGACAGCCCTGCCAGGCTGATTTGCATGTTTGTATTCTTATACTCTCCGGCTGCTGCCAGACATAGGCGTGTGACTAGTCGTTGTGTCCGTCTTTTCGTCTTGCATCCGTAGGATCAGACGACGCTCCGTTTGGACACCTGTGCGTAGAGTTATGGCCAAAACAGTGGTTTTGGGCCGGTTAAGGACCGACAGGTGCCGCCGCGTGCGCCACCCGCTGTGAGCCGCGGCGGCTATTTATGCTGTGGACCTGTCATTTGTCAGCTCTCTCTGCACATTCACTGCAATGCAGTTTCTGAGACTTGTCTTGTCTCTCCTAGCCTGACCCTTGCTGTTCTCGCACCCGCTTGCATGCTAGTGCGTTAAGCTGACCGGTCTGTGCCGCCACGTCAGCAGCAACGTTGCTAGGAAGCTGTGGCAATTTTTCTCAGCCACACTCGCGTAATTCGTAGAGGTTAGGATCAACCCACCGAGTGGCGGTGTATGCTCACTCGAGCGGTTACTCGTTGTGGGTGTGCACTCACCGGTGACTTACACTCTCGATCACCCACCAGTTCCTTCTCTTGGTTTTGACAAATCTCTCTAAGGAAAATTCTACCACACCCACGGCTTGGTACACGCTCACGGCTTGTGGGTGTGGATTTTATTGGTTCACGTGTCAGTGCTACATGGTGACCTCTAGCCTCGCTGCATGCTCACCTCACTTGTGCAAATGACTGACCAGGGAGGGACAATGCCAGATGCTAGGCTCCCATGACGACAGGCTCTCGCGGCGGTCCAACTCTCACGTCGAGGAGACCAGCAAGATTCCCTCTTCTCACATGTTATTATGGCTCTCGTACACATGTGATGCTTGACTTGCTTGCTTGGCATAGTCCGAGCAGTGTAGTCTACAGTGCCTAGTTACAAGTAACTTGCTGGAAACCACAGGGATAAAATATTCCCAGTTGTAGTAGGTGGTGGTTTTAACCACTAGTCCGGCGGGTATCGAGCGAGAACAAGCTCGCTTCTCACTCGCTTGCTTCCACATGGAGCACTACTATTGTAGAGCGAAAACGTTTTGATGTTTTTGCTGATTTCAGTCAAAACTGCTAGCCAAACTCTGACCATCCCAGCTGGCACGGTCAAGTTTGGGAGCCATGTGGTAGAAACAAAAGACAAAAGGGGTCTAGAGGTCGCATTTTGACTTCCGCGAGGGGAAAGACCCAAAATCGTGAATGAGATGTCGCGATGCATATTTTTCTAAAGAGATGGATTATAGACACCGATATTTAGAAAGCACGTGAGAGAGTTTTAAAAAACCTATAAATTATTCCACCGACAGGAAGAAAGTTGTACAAACCGACGGTCGAATAAAAGGAAAGAGAGCACGAACTGAAGTAGGTGTCACAATGGATACGATAGTAACAGAATCATAACTTTGTTTGCAAATGTACGTCGTAACTTCGAAAGGGGTAGTTTTGCTCTATGACGATGTCACGCGATGAGACCCGTGTGAAAAACGGGCATCGTCGGCAAAGCTAACCTTGCTCGTGACCATTCGCGACTGAAACATTGAGAGCTCATCCCTTTCGACGCGTCGTACTCCATTGATTTCTACATCGGTATCAGAGCTAGTTATCTTTCGGGCGTAGTCCTAGTACACACTTGTCTCATGGCGTGACCCGGTCGAGCCACCCGCGACAAGTCTACCAAGTGAAATGCGCTAGGAGACCCGAATAAGGATTGCGAACTCTGTAGATTTTGCTTTTACACCCTTGCTTAGCAAACAACCGCAAACACGGTCGTAGAAGCAACGTGACGCACAGAACGGGTCCCGGCAGAGAGGTAAGACAGCCAGCTTTGATAGCAGCCAGCTCCGCCGCAACAGCAAGGGTCCCTACTGTGATAGCAACTTCTAAGCCGTGGGAAAGACGAACTGAACCACCATCTACGTTTTTTGCGCTCCATGGAGGTCGTCATCTTCCAAGAGGAGCTACAAACGGGACCGGAGGAGGACCCGAGCCCAAGAAGTTAAAAAAACCATTGCTCCAACAAGAAGGCTCCGATTGACATGCCGTTCTTTTGTTGGATTCGTATTAAAAGGCTCTATCATTTTCTAAGGGATTAGAAGCCGGGTTGTGCCACTCGGCCGTGGCTAGTTTAGGTCATATTAATATTCTTGCATCTTCTTGTTTCCTTTTGTTCCTTACCTCTTGAACCTCATTCAGATTGAGTGAGTGAATCTCCTCTTTGATTAGGAAAGTAGTGTGGTAGCTCTAAGAGTGTGCGGTCTTCAAAGTGAGTGAGTTTAACTCCTCCTTGTGACAAGGCACACTTGAAGACTACATGTGTGAGTTTCGAAGTATGTGAGTGGAACTCCTCCTTGCGAACTACACATTAGACTAAGAGAGTCAGCTTTTAAAGGAGTGGGAAAATCTCCTCGGATTTTACACTTAGCTCCACCTACGAGAGAGATAAAACGGATCTTGTTGAGAAAAGAGGGTTTAAAGCAAGTACCATCGCGTAGCCGCGAGTGTGTTCTTCATCCAACAAAAAAAAGAGAGAGGGGTAGAGCGGGCTTAAAGTGCATGGCATTGTCAAAAGACAAGAATGCACTCTAGTCACAATCTTGAAGAGGGGTCGTGAGATACTTGGATTACCAAAGTCATGGCCGCTCGAGCTACCGGCTTATCCACACTCTTTGGCGGTCCGCCTCCAAAGGTGGCCCCAAAATGGAAGTGCAAGGGTTGCTCCCAGGTCCGCCACACACTATGAAGGGGAACAGACGATCCCGTCCTAATTCCGTCACGTCATCGGGATGGGAAAAATGGCAGGCGTCGAGTGAGGACCATGTGACCCGTCGGGGGCAACCTCTTGATCGCCCCCATGGTTTGCCACCGTACATGCTTGAGGTGGAAGATAGCCATGAGCACTTGGTCTTTGAGACGATCGAGAGACGTGAAGAGATCCACGAGGATCTTGAGTAAGAGGCTCTCAAAGAAAGTCTCGAGCCTACTTCAGAGCCAACAGTGAAAGACGAACAGCCTTCCAACGTGGTGGGTGGTGAAGCTGACGTCGCAAATCCTACAAAGCCAGATGAAACAGCAGTCAAGGATGAGATGACAAGTGATGAGGAACATGACGATGGTACAGCCGAAGAAGAGGAAGCCAACACTTCCCTCGAGCTTGAAGAAAATGACATGACCGCTGATGAGAGCAACGAGCAATAACCAGAGGGCGACAGACATAAGACGGAAGAAGAGGCATGCACTACCATCCCCGGATCGGTTGGAAAGCGTCGTGTTTATTTTGTTGATGACTTGGACAACGAGGGAGGAGAGTCACCTCCAACCTGTGGCATCCACGTTGAAGCTGCAAGGCAAGAGCTCGAGACAATCGGCCCCGTGCATGAAGCTGTTAAAAAGTGACACGACGCTTCTAACCTGCACGTGATTGAAAGGAATAGCCTGTGCCAGATGGGCTTTGCCGGCTCTCCAAGTATCTATCGTGCTTTCCTCAAAGCGATCCGCCTTCATGAGGTTGAAGAAGATGTGACGAGACTGAAAAGACAACCTGAGCTACGATGACTACAACATCATCGTGGGTATCATCGGTGAAATGGTACACAGCCACGAGAAGACGGTTGTCTTCCTCAGGACACATGTCAGCCACGCTCACACGATGAAGCGCAAACTCTCATAGAAGAACATCAAACTCCACAAAGAGCTTGCTGTCACCTCATATCACGCTGAAGAAGAAGTGACCGTCGAGAGATGCTCAAGGCAAAGCAGCACGGAGTGGCACATATTTATGAGGCAGCAGTGGTTCATGCGACAGGTTAGGTGGCTGAACGCGCTCTTGAGCGCCATAAACAGATTCAGGCTAGAAGTCGCCAAGCAAGCTCAGTCGCCAACTAGTGTGACACAATGCAGCCTACCACCAGCGGTGGGCCACCAGCAACAAGCTTGACAAGCCGGTCCATGTTTGACTTGGCAGACAGATACGATGGCAAGTCAAACGTACACACTTGGCTGAAGGGATTTAGAATCCAGATGCAGCTGAGAAAGATCCCCTTGGAAGTCTGGGGGGCATAAGGGATGTTAATAATGGACCGTGAGCACTTTGAGTAGCCTGCAGAGATATGGTTTGCAAAGAACCAGGAGGGAAACCCCACATGTGAGGAGTTTGAGGAACTCATGGGAGAGTTGTTCTCTCACCCTATCAACTCGCAAGCAGCAAAGGTCGAGCTAGAGAAGTTCTTTCAGGGGATCTTGACCCTAAGCCGGTATGTGGATCACTTATATGACACGACCCAACGTGTCTAGCCGTGAGACGTGACAAAGGAGGCAAAGATCACATTGTTCATGAATGGGTTGGCCAGCCAACAACTGAAGTTTAACTGCATTACTGATAAGGACCACAGGCGATGGACGAGCATGCGAGCATTGACAAAGTACGTCCTTGAAACGTACAATGAGAACTCGACCTTGTGGGATATGTTGACTCGAGTTCATACAATGCGGAATGAGGCACCGAGCCTCCTTGAAAATGGCAGAGGAAAATGCCTTTTTAATGGATAAATTGGACAACCCAAGAAGGCTCGCTTCCAGGATCAGAAGCCTCAGCAAAGTGGCACTTTCACCTATATGGAGTGTAACGAACCAGGGCATATTGCATGGAATTGCCCGCATCATCAGCAACATGATCCTCCACAGGGGCCAGCTGCCCGTCAAGGACAGGGAAACAGGCCTCATGGGGCTTAAACCGACAAGGGATGCTAGGACACCAGCAGGGTGGTGCGTGTCCTGTTTAAGACGGCGGTGGTGGAATACCAACGAGTGCTCTGGGCAAGCAACACGCTGGATCCCGAGGAGGCAACAGTGGTCGTGTACCCAGTGGGCAGCAGCAGTCAGCCTTTGGAGATGTTCAGGGGATCCGAGTGCGTGGGCAATAGCGTGGTCGTGGATGCCCTCGTGTGCCAAACGAGGTTGAGGGTTACGAGCATCCTGGTATGGAGTCACGTAGATTCCAACAGGATTTTTACCATCCCCAGTAGTAGACAGTGGACGACTATCCGGGGGACTTGACGACATGGACAATGAGAGGAAATTTATGTTTTAGGATGATGATAGAAAGCGATTTGAGTTATTGTCATCGTAATGTTTCTCAATAATCTTTTCATCGCCCATTGTCCACTAATATACGCTACAAAGGAGAATCTCGTCAACCGTTCATGCCTTGTTGTAGTTACAAAGGAAAACATGGCTTACATAATCAAAGAGGTACAACAGGCTCATGAGATGTAGTCACTGGCTGCAATCACAATCTTTGTGCTCATACATGAAGGAAGTGACATGTCACAAGTGAAAGACTGGAGGTTGCTTCCAACCTTTACGCGTTGTCATGACATGTAGGAAAAGGTGGACGACACAATGGAGCTATGTTGAAGCTCCTATACCTACCAAATTTACCACTTGCAAGCAAAGCCGCCAACGAGCTTGTTTGTACAGAATGCTAATGCAAATATGACCATGCAGTTTTGAGGAAGTGTCAATGGAGCATCAGCCCAAATCCTTAGCAATACGGGGGCTGAAGATTCATTTGTGAAAGCTACATTCTTGAGTTTCATTGGTCTAAAATACACCCATCCACAAAGAAAGGTGTTGTGGGCGATAACCGAGAAGTACCAATCATTGGTGATTGTGTGGTATGGGTCTCCCTTGGAGGATTGGGCACAAAGACTTGCCTCATGGTTCATGACCTGGTGGATCCATTTGACGTCGTTTTGGGAGGCTTGTGGTTGGTATGCCACAAGGCAAAAATAAACTTTCAGTGAGAAATATTGGAAGGGATGAAAGGACGACGGAAGATCACCATCTCGCCAATATCCCAACTTCAGAAACCTGAAAATTACACACCAGCTACATTGATTGTGATACAAGTGAAGCGGAGAGTGTGACAAGGATGCTGTGTCTTCTTAGCCACACTAAGAAAAATAGAAGAGGAGCCTATACGTGGCATTCCACACAACATGAAGACCATCATTTCAAAATTTTAATGTGTTTCAAGAATCCCAGATGGACTGTCGCCGGTGAGAGAAGTGGGTCACACGATCCCCCTAGAGCCCTATGCATCACCACCTTTCAGAGGCATGTATCGGCTCAGCCCCACCGAGAGAAAAGAGGCCGAAACACAAGTCAAAGAGTACATGCGTAAGGGATAGATTGAGCCGAGCTTGTCTCCCTTTGGTACACCAACCCTTTTTGTGAGTGAGAAGGATGGAGGCTTGCAAATGTGCGTGGACTATTATACGCTAAACAAGCTTATAGTAAAAAATTATCATCCATCGCCACGAATCGAGGACCTTTTTTATCAACTTCAAGGAGTAAGAATCTTCTCGTCACTTGACCTCTCACAAGGGTATCACCAGATTCGAATCACAGAGGACGACGTACCAAAGACTGCCTTTCGTACACGCTTGGGACACTATCAGTTTTGTGTGCTATCCTTTGAGTTAAAAAATACACCAGCAACGTTTCAAGTTGTGATGAACAACGTGTTACGTAATCAGATGGGGTTGTCCGTGTTGATTTACTTGGATGACATTCTCATCCTCTCCAAAACAGAAGAGGAGCACGAGAGGCATTTGTAAGAGGTGTTGGAGATTCTACGTGAGAGTAAGTTTGTTGCAAAAATGGGCAAGTACAAATTCATGTAGAGAGATCTAGAGTACCTTGGGCATATTGTGAGTGGTGAAGGCATTCGTGTAGATCCCCAAAACGTACAAGCGGTGGAAGAATGGCACCGCCCTTTGAACATGGGTCAGATTCGATATTTTCTTGGCCTTTCAAACTACTTCAGATGCTTCATGATGGGCTACTCGACCTTGGTCAGCCCACTCACAAGTCCTACACAAAAGGCAGTCGCTTGGCATTGGACAGAACGATGCAAGACAGCTTTCAACAAAGTCAAGGAGATGCTAGCCTCAGCACCCGTACTTTTCCTTCCTGACCCCAAGCAGCCATGGGAACTCAGATGTGACGCATCAATTGTTGGTGTTGGAGCTGTCCTCATGCAAGATGGTCATCATGTAGCATTTGAGAGCCGAAAGCTTTTTGATGGAGAAACACGCTACACCATATGAGACCAAGAACTCCTTGCAGTTGTACACGCCTTCAAGGTGTGGCAATGTTACCTAGAGGGAGAAAAAGGGGAAGATCACGGTGGTCACTGACCATAATCCCCTTACGTATTTCCACACACAACCTAACTTTTCAAGACGTCAGGTACACTGGAGTGAGTACTTGAGCAGGTTCCCTTTCACATGGCAGTACAGGCTCGGCCGCATCAATGTGGCAGCACCATTGAGCTTTAGTCCCGTGTGTGTGGCCATCATGGTGGATTGCCAGAAAACCTCAGACCGTATCTTTGCCACGGTAGCAACTGTAGTGACTCAAAACACGAACCCACTCCGTCTAGAGCCCAGACCACTCATTCAGGTGAACCCCTTAAAGAATTGAATTCGTATGGGTTACACGATCGACCCATGGTTCCAAGACCCTTGGAACATTAAGCGACATACTTTGGTTGAGGTTGAAGGACTTCTTTTGGCATGGAAAACATGCCTTGGTCTCAAACGCTAACAAGTTTCGGGAGCAGATAATGTTCGAGTTCCATAAACCCCCAGGAGCCGGACATGTGGGTCCAAAGAAAACATGATATTCATTGTCGGAGAATTATTGGTGGTCGGGTTGGAGCAATGCAGTGCAAATAAATTGTGCGGTTTGTGACATGTGCCTCCGGAATAGAGCAAGCAACAAAGCTCCAGGAGGGCTTCTCCAGCCATTCGAGCTTCCCAACACCCCGTGGGAATGTTTGGTCATGAAATTCATCACCGGCCTTCCACACAAAAAGAGGGACCATGATGCGATATTTGTGATCAATCGTGCAACCTGTATGGCACATTTCATTCCCATGACATCACGGGTGACCGCTGAGGAAACAGTACGCCTCTTCTATGATGGCGTTGTGACACCTACTTCATTTATTACTCCCTTTTCTTTTAGCCAAGAGTCTGTGTTATATGCGTTTCTTCCCAGCGGTGGAATAATCTATAGGTTTGATAAAACTCTCTCATGTGCTTTTGAAATATCGGTGTCTATAATGCATCTATTTATAAAAAGATGCATCACGGCATCTCATTTGTGATTTTGGGTCTTTCTCCTGGTGGAAGTCAGAACGCAACCTCAAGATCCCTTTTGTCTTTTGTAACTGCCACATGGCTCCCAAAATTGACCGTGCCGGCTGACATGGTCAGAGTTTGGCTAGCAGTTTTGACTTAAAGCATCGAAAAAGTTTATATATTTCTCTCCCTTAAGGACCAAATCGTCCCGATTTGTGATCTTTCTTGGAGAAAAAGACCTGTACATCATGAAAAAACCAACAGTAAGGAGGAAGAATCTCGCTTTTATGACTGTCATACTTGTTGATCAATGAATGTTTTCACTTGAGGTCTTGTGGCACTTTGAAGTGCAATACAAAATCTCAATCTTTGACAATGGCTGGTAGCACATCCTCCCTCTTTTGTAAGATGACCCTCGCGACATGTGTCTAGGCGTCCCTGTGACACACTACGCTATGGCCAAGGTATTGTGCCAGATCCACATGAAGGGGTTTCTACCAGGGTGGTACTCCCGAGGGCACGTCTTCGTGAACGGGCAGCCAATTCCTCCTAGTACTCGGCTACAGCTGTTTTTGGCATCCGATACTCTGGCTCCCATGAGTTGTGTTCAGGTCCACAACCGGCCCAATGCTCAAGGTACTCCTTGACCACCCATGTGTGGAGTGCACACTCTCGATGCTGGAGGATACGGTGTACCTCGCATTGGCCTTCAACGACAAGAACTGGAAGTAGGGGTGGTTGAATAGGCCCATCTGCCGTGTTTGGTGCAAGAAGGCTTACATGGAAGACATTGTGGATACACATTACGGAGGGGAGCACTAAACGGTCTGCTAGTAGTCCCACCTCATGTGTGATCACGAAGGGTCCTAACCACTTTGGCAACATCTTATGTGCACATGGCATCTTCAGCCATACGTTTTTTGTGCTGAGAAGCACTCGCTTGCCAATAGAGAATTTTATCTCACATCTAGAATTTTCAGCATAGGTCTTTTGACGTTGTGGAGTTGTGTACAAGTGTGCTTTTACATAACGCGACAACGCGTCCATCTTCTCGACAAAGGCCTGGGCAGAGGGAACCTCATCAATGCCACCCTCGCGCTTCACCAGTGAAGCGGGTACCACTAGATGCCAACCATGATTGAGAAGGAACGGAGTATAGCCAGTTGAATCGCTCACGACGTCGTTGACAACACATTTTGCTGACGCCAGAAAATAACCCCAATCCTCCATCAAAGGGTTAATATACATCTGTAACATTTGTTCTAAAGTGTGGTCCATGCGTTCAGTCTGCCCATCTGTCTGTGGATGGAATGCTGTTGACATGCTTATTCATGTTCCGTATCGCTCATTGAGTGCTTGCCAGAAGTCACTTGCAAAACGAGGATCACGATTGGAGATGATCTTGAGTGGGATGTCGGCGTACATCCTACCTCCGTGGTTCGCACCTCCCTCGGGTTCGTCTCCTCCCTCTTCCGCAGCGTCCGTCGATGGCGAGCGCCAGCTGGAGCAGACTCTTCTCCAGCGTCTTCACCTCCGTGATCAGGGAGGTGAGAGTGTGTCTTCGTTGGCCAGAGGTCTCCCTTGTCACACTGACACTGTCCTTCGTGGGGACCCCCCGGTCATGTTCTTGGGCTCCCGTCCGCATCTGTTCCGTGGGTTGAGCACTGGCAGTCTGTCGTTCTTCCTCGTTGCCTATCTGTCTGTGACTCTGCTCCACCCTCTGTTGGCACTGTTGCCACCTGTGGCGTCCTTCCTGGTCTTCGTGTCTCCGGTGGCTTCTGGGTCCTCGACTCCGGGGCCACCCACCACATGACCTCTGTTCGCTCAGCGTTTGTCTCGTTGGGTCCCGCTGGTTCCGTCCGCTTTGTTCGTACTGGTTCTGGTCAGTTGCTGCCTGTCCAGGGCGTTGGCGTTGTCCGTTTTGTTGGTCCCGGTGGCGTGCTGTTTCTGCCCGACGTGCTGTATGTGCCTTCTTTGGAGCTCAGCCTGTTGTCCGTGCCCTCCCTTGACAATCAGGGCATGGATTTCTCCGCCAGTCGGGGTGTTGGCACTGTCTGCATTCGTTCCACTGGTCGCATCGTTCTGCGGGGGGTTAAGTGTGATGAACTCTACCGTGTGCCACTCATTGCTCCCGCTCCCCACNTCTTGTCAGCGCTCCCTGCGTGTCTTCCGCAGCGACCGCGGCGGTGAGTTCCTCGGTCCCACCGCCCGGTTCCTTGAGTCTCAAGGGGTGTGTTTGGAGACCTCCGCTCCCTACACACCCCAACAAAATGGAGTCTCTGAGCGTTGGAACCGGACTCTTGCCGACGGCGTCCGTACCCTTCTGTCTGAGTCCGGTCTTCCTCCTCTGTTCGCCTTTGAGGCCATGAGTTACATGACCTGGGTTTGGAATCGCGTCTCGCACGGGCCCCTTCCCCGCTCGGTCACGCCTTTTGAGCGTTGGTACGGGACCCGTGCTGACCTGCGACTCGCTCGCGTCTGGGGTAGCGTTGCGTCCGTCTGGCTCCCTGAGGACCTTTGTGACGGCAAACTCTCCCCTCGTGGGCGCCTCTGCCCTTTCTTGGGCGTGTCTGCCCAGTCCAAAGCCTGGCGCTTTTGGGACCAAGAGCGCCAGCACGTCATTGAGTCCCTCAATGCCCTTTTCTTTGAGTCTGTCTTTCTCCGTGACCTCAGTCGTCTCTCTACGGCCGCCTCCTTGCTGCCTCTCTCTCGGTTGCGGGGGGAAGTCGGGCCTACGGCTCCCGCTGTTCCTGTAGTCCCTGCTGCTGTCTCTCCCTCGCAGCCTCCACTCTCGGAGCGGCCTTCGTCGTCTGGCACTGTGACTCCTTCCCTTTCTCCGTCCGTGTCGTCCAGCTTGCTCGGAGCTCCTGCGTCTCCTGTGTTGTCCTCCCCAATTCCGTCTAAGTCCATTTCTCCTGCACACTCCTCAGCGGCTCCATCCAGTTCGCTTACCCCTGCTCCGCCGTCGTCTGGTGACCCTCCTGGTCCTGCTCCCATCGAGCCCTTTGTTCGTGGCGGGCGTCTCCGCGCGCTTCCCTCTCGCTCCTCCAGTGTCGCCGCTCCATCCGTCCGTCCTGTCCAGTCCCACCCAGAGCAGCCTGTAACACTACCGACTGGCATGGATGCCTTGGGCCTGGCCACAGCAGTGGTCCATCCCAGCTCTGCCCTTGGGCAGACGCTGCTCAGGTCTGAGCACGAGAGCGCTCTCGAAGCCGTCATCCGCAGCAGTGTTGCTGAGTGTCACACGACAGTTGCTGCTGCACCCTCGTCCGACCCGACTACTGTTCGTCAGGCATGCACTGTGCCCGACTCCCAGCAATGGGAGGCTGCTATGCGGGATGAGCTTTGAGCTCTTGGTGACCATGCCGTCTATGAGCTGGTCGATCTCCCGCCCGGTCGCAAAGTCATCGATGCACGATGGGTCTTTAAGCACAAGTACAAGCCCAATGGCGAACTTGACAAGTATAAGGCATGTCTCACCGCCAAGGGGTTCTCACAAGTCCACGGCGTTGACTTTGACGAGACGTTTGCCCCTGTCGGACGCTACACCATTGCTCGCGCCCTTCTGAGTCTTGTCGCCCACCATGACTGGGAGCTCGAGCAGATGGATGTCAACAACGCCTTTCTGCACGGTCAGTTGGATGAGGAGATTTACATGGTGCAACCTCCAGGGTTCTCTGACGGCACCGACACGGTGTGGAGACTACGCAAGGCTCTCTATGGCCTGAAGCAGTCACCACGGTGTTGGAACCAGGAGATCACCTCTACCCTGGAAAAGGGTGGATACCGTCGTACCACAGTGGATCCTTCTCTCTTTGTCGCTCCCAACTCTGCACCGTTTGTTGATGTCCTCATCTATGTGGACGACCTCCTCATTGCATCACCAAGTCGGGAGGCAGTGTCGACTGTGAAATCCCTGCTGTAGTCCACGTACAAGATGAAAGACTTGGGCCCAGCTTGAGTGTTTCTCTGCATGAAACTTGAGCGTGATCATACTTACTGTGTTCTTCATGTCCACCAGGCTGCATATTTCAGAAGCCTGGGGGAGCGCTTTGCCTCGCTCCTTGAGTCTGTGCCCGCAGCATCCACGCCGATGACGCCCGTCGGGCAGAGGTTGTTGAAAACACTGGATGTGTCCAAGCTGGGGGAGCCAGTGGATGTGACCGACTACCTGCGCGTGATAGGGTCCTTGATGTACTTGGCCACTACCTCACGGGTAGACGTCGCCTTCGCTGTGAACTTCCTTGCACAGTTCTCACAATGCCCACGGGTGTGGCACATGGAGGCCGCGTTGCGTGTTGTTTGATATGCGCTTTCCACTGCACGAGTCGGTCTCTGTTACCGGGCACAGCCATCCGTCGTTGTTGATGGCTACACTGATAGTGACTGGGTGCATGACACGGATGCACGCAGTCGCACCAGCTATGTCTTTCTCGTCGGCGGCACAGCTGTCTCCTGGAAGAGTGGTAAACAGGGTTGCGTCGCACGCAGCTCCAGTGAGGCAGAATATGTCCCCCTTGGTACAGGCACTTGTGAAAGCGTTTGGTTGTGTCGGTTGTTTCAGCAGCTGCGTGTACCCATTCGCTGCGTCACCTTGCGCTGTGACAATCAAAGCACAAAAGCTATTGCTGAGCAGGACGGCATGCATCACACTAGCACCAAGCACATCAATATAGAGCACCATTTTGTACGTGAGCGTGTGGCTGCAGGTGATGTCAAGATTGTGTGGCTTGACACGCGACAGCAACGAGCTGACTTTCTCACGAAGGCACTCAGCAGCAATGTCTTCAAGGCAGCAGTTCACGCTGTTGGGCTACTATGTCCTCGTAATGCTCCTGGTTGAGTTGTCATGCCAGTGCTCGTGTACAGTCTTGTGTTGTGTCACGTCTTGTGACGTTTGCACTGTGCCTGTGCGTGTCGTTTTTGTGCGTCGGCTGTGGGTTATGGGGGAGTGTTGAATTCATGTCGTTATCACACGGTGACCTCTGGCCTCGTTGCACACTCACATCACTGGTGCAGGTGACTGACCAGTGAGAGATGACTTCGCCGATTGACACGTCGTGACGAGAAGCTGAGAAGACGAGCCATGGAGAGGCTCAATCAGAGCTTGCCAGCCTTATTTGCATTTCTCACATGCATTGGTGCACAATTGGTCATGAGCATAACCAGGTTTATCCTCTAGACAGATTGTTGCTTGAACGGTGACCTAGTTTCAGCTAGGAAATTGTTCTGTGGGCAGGTGGGGTCGAATCCACCAGTTTCGAGCCCGCTGCTAGCTCGCTCGCTCGCTGCTTGCTCGCTCGCTTGCTCCCTCCTGCCCGTAACACCCCTGTGGCTTGTTACTCACCAATCTTTTTCAACTTTCTCGTATGTCTTCGCCATGGCTGATGTAGACCTCGTGCGTGGTTGCTTCCTTGCACAAGTCTAGTTGTCACTTGCTGGTCTAGCACAGTAACATCAAATACAGCTCCCCCACCACATGCAAAGCAAGACAACATTATGCAGGGCACGGCAGTGAGAATGTACGTGCCCTAGCATCTACCGCATCACAGAGTCATAGAAAAACATGAGAGTCATGCCATGGTCACGTTTCTGTGCCAGAAGGAACTCCTGGGTCCAGTAGCAGCAGCAGCTTGAGGGTGTCAACGGCTTCAGCCAGGAAGGGCGCGTCAAACACTTCCTCAGGTGGGACTATTGTCACTTAATCTGTACATGAGTGTGTGAAGAGTGTGGGAGGCAAGAGGGCATAGAGTTGTGAGTGGCCAACGAACTTCAACAACAAGCACCCGGGATGTCCTGGCAGGTGCTGGTGCATTGAGCAACCACTCATCGGTGCTCTGCCTGTAGCTGCGTCCGCATGAGGGATCATGTCGCCGTGCTCTCCAGCTATGTTGCTCGAGACCACCAATAAGGGGTATCCGGGTAATCACCATGGTCGTTGCTCCTGACGGGTGGAAGTGTTAGCTTTTGCGCTCATTGTGCTCTGTTGTGTCCTCCCGGCTTGTGTACATCGGTGTGCAGATGACTGACGGCGAGACTCGACGCCGATGGAGTGTCGTCCGGTGGAGCCGACGCACGCTGAGGTTGTCTCGCAGTTCGCTGGAGCCTCCTCTCTCCGGCGACATGTTCAGCTCCATCGGCAGGCCTCCTCGGCGGTCGCACTGTCAGCAGTCACTGCCACCGCAGTCGATGTCTGCATGCGTCCAGCGCGTATTGTCGTGCCTGCGTCGTCATGCACTGCCTAGGGTCCCAGTTGCATGTTGCATGGCCCTGTTTGGCAGCATAAACCATCGTGGGCACTACCTGGGTTCAGGCTGCCATAACTCCTCGCTACTATTTTTCTAGCAGATTCTGACCGCACGGCTGCGTTCGCAGCGTCGGTATTATGGTATGGTCCAGTTTTCAGGCAAAACGGACGACGCCCNCGATGTCTGCATGCGTCCAGCGCGTATTGTCGTGCCTGCGTCGTCATGCACTGCCTAGGGTCCCAGTTGCATGTTGCATGGCCCTGTTTGGCAGCATAAACCATCGTGGGCACTACCTGGGTTCAGGCTGCCATAACTCCTTGCTACTATTTTTCTAGCAGACTCTGACCGCACGGCTGCGTTCGCAGCGTTGGTATTATGGTATAGTCCAGTTTTCAGGCAAAACGTACGACGCCCGGGTTTTGGGCTGTCGCCTGTCTGGCAGGCCTCACCGAGAAAACCTGCCAGCCTGAACTGAGCTATTTTCTGATTGGCTGATGAACTGAGTAACAAGCTCTACAGAGCTGGAGGGGGGCTAGAACTTGGAGGGGTCCCCCATTGCTGTTCATTCTTCATTCCTAATCAGTCATTATCAGTTTTCCGCTGCTTTCTGGCGCTAACTCTGGCGCGCGCGTTTCTGAGTGACAAAACCCAGAGCTTCCAGACTTAGACTCTAGAGCAGCAGACTGAGGGGGCAGCTGACTTAAGCAACGAGCGTGGAAGCCCGCACGCTGCATCAACAACGCTGCTGCCCCAACCTACTGCATAGTTTCCATTTTGGTATCAGAGCCAGAGTGTAGCAGCAGCAGCAGAAGACTGGCGAACAGGTGCCAGACAACGCCGGCGGACCCCCATACGTGCCAGTGCAGGGAAAATGCTGCCGGATTTTTTCCGACAGCATTGACCCTCCTGGTGGCGGCGTCCGATTTTTTCCCACAGCCATTGGGCCAGGGGAAATGCTGCCGAAATTTTTTCGGCAGCACTGACCCCCACGCGTGACGCGAGGAGATGAGTGGTAGGCGGCGTCTGACGTCTGTGGGCGAAGACGCACGCGGCAACGTCACCCAGGTGTAGTGACTGGCACCACCAGCAGCAACAGGCAGAAGCAGCAGCTTGCAGCAGCCCACAGCAGTAGCAGCTTGCAACAGCAGCAGCAGCAGCCCGCAGCAGCAGCAGCTCGCAGCAGCAGCGTGCAGCAGCAACAGCAGCGTGCAGCAGCAGCAGCAGCCCGCAGTAGTAGCCGGCTACAGCAGCCCGCAGCAGCAGCAAGCAGCAACCGCAGCACGCAGCAACTGCAGCAGCGTGCTGCAGCAGCAGCGGGCTGCAGCAGCTGCTACAACGAGCTGCAGCGGCCGCCAGCTGCAACAGCAGCAGCAGCGAGCAGCAGCTGCCAGCCGCGGCTACTGCTGCCCGCTGCTCGCAGTGAGCGAGCAGCGAGCAGCAGCCCGCTGCTGCCAGCAAGCAGCAGCTCGCTACTACTGGGCGAGCAACAGCCCGCTGCTCGCAGCAGACAGCGGGCTGCTGCTCGCTGTGACAAGGAAGAAAAAAACAAAACAAAAAAATTCAACAAAAAAATTCCCCCACCCTCGCAGCTCGCTACAGCAGCCTGCAGCTGCAGCGAGCAGGTGCTGCAGTACGCAGCAGCTGCAGTAGCACATAGCTGCAGCAGTGAGTTATAGCAGCTTGCTGCTGCAGCAGCAGCAGCCACAATAACTGCCGCAGCTCGCAGCACGAGCAGTAGGAGCTGCAGCACCCGTAGCAGCAGCAGCAGCAAACAGCAGCAGCAGCAGCAGCAGTAGTAGCAGCAACAGGAGCAGTAGCTGCAACAGCAGTAGCAGCAGCAGCAGCAGCTGCTGCTGCAGCAGCATCAGCACCAACAGCAGCAGCGGCGGCCCTAACATTCGCCGCTGCTGACGTCAGCACCCCTTTGCTGATGTCACTGCTGACGTCACTGCTCACGTCACTGCTAACATCATCAACAACAAAAAAGGAGGGTGAAAGGGGAAAGGGGGAAGGCTAGAGGAGTGGGTAGACTTCCCACTCCCCCAACCTCCTGCTCAAGCAGCAACACAAAGACAACAACAAAAAAAAACACAGACACCAAGGCATGGCTGATAGTCCCGGTGAGGGGGGGTCCTCCTCTCATGGGGGGACCCCTACCGCTCCTTTCTTGCAGCGATTGCTGCAGTAGCAGCAACAGCAGCAGCACTCGTTGCCGCTGCAGCAGCAGCAGCCGCCGCAGCCGCAGGACCAGCAGCTGCCACCGCCGCCGCAGTAGGACCAACCGCCGCCGCGACGGCAACAGCAACTGCCGCCGCCGCACCAGCAGCAGCAGCCGCCGCCATTGCAACAGCAGTAGTCACCGCCTCTATAGTAGCAGCCACCGCCGCTGCAGCAGCAGCCGCCGCCCATACAACAGCAGCCAGCGTCGCTGCAGTAGCAGCAGCCGCCGCCTCTACAGCAGCAGCCGCCACCGCTACAGTAGCAGCAGCCGCCGCCCATACAGCAGCAGCCACCGCCTCTGCAGCAGCAGCAGCCGCCGCCCCTACAATAGTAGCAGCAGTAGCAGCAGCCCACTGGTAACGTTGGCGGCACCCCTAACCCACTTGCTGCTCTTCAGCAACAACTCGCCGCCTTGACACAGGAGCTTGCAGCGCTACAGCCAGTCGCCTCCAAAACCGCCACCAGCGTGCTGCCGTCGTTCATCCCTCCAGGGCACGCTAGCCCCGTGGTGTCCGCCGCCACATACTACTTAGCACAACAGCAGACTCAGCGCCAACAGCAGACAGTGATCTCCGTCCTTGGCCCCACTCTGGGTGCCGGCCATAAGCAGAAGGACTTTGAGACGCCGCCACCGCCGCTTCAGGCCGGCGAGCAGTTCCGGAGCTGGGAGCTCAGCTTGCGGATCTGGGCGCAGGGTGAGGGTCTGTGGGCCTACTACACCCTCCCTTACGACTCCACCCAGGCTGACCAGCTATATGACGCTGGCCGCGTCGTCCACGCCCTTGTACCAGTCGCCCCTCCAGCTTCACGCCTTGCCCTGGAGCCCTTCCTCGGCGACTTCACCGCCGACGCCATCCCAGACCCGGCAGCCGCCTGGCACGTCCTCACCAGACCCCATCGCCTGTCCAGCGACGCTGAGATCAGCCGTTTGCTCCGGGAGTTCAACTCCCTCCACATGGGGGAGGCCGAGACGGTCACTGCCTACTGGCAGCGAGCGGAGGACATCCTCCGTCGACTCGACAAGTCGGCTCCACCCCCTCTGTCCGCGCTCCTCACCATCAAGCACGGCGCCACCAGCGCATACGCTGACGTCTTCATCCACTATCCTCAGGACGTCCTCACCATGGAGGCCCAGGGCACTCTCATGCCCTGAGCATACGAGCTCTTCCTCCGCATTGAGGAAGCTCGCCAGGAGTCCCAGCTCCATCGCGCAGAGGCCCTTGCATCCCCTGCCGTCGCCACCCCTGCCGTTGCCTCCGTGGCTGTTGCCTCCCCCGTCGCAGCTACCTCATCGCCCTCAGGGAAGAAGAAAAAAAGCCGGAACAAGAAGGGCAAGGGTCCATCGCAACAGCAACAGCAGCAGTCATCGACCGGTCCCAGCGGTAGTGGCTCGGTCTGCCACAACTGTGGCCAGCCTGGGCACGGGTGGTACACGTGCCCTCTCCCGACGGAGGAGGCCCGCGTCATCGCCAGCATGCGACGCCAGCGGGAGCGCCGCCTCGCCTCTGCCGCCGACGCTGCTGCTGGTCCTACCACTCCAACCTCGTCCAGCACCGCTCCCACTCCGACGAATCCGCCTGTCTTGCAGCCACCCGCGCCGCAGCAGTACTACCCGGAGCAATACTACCCTCAGCCGTCGGCACCTCCGCTTCCTTCGTCGACTCAGTCACCCTACTACCCGGGCTCCGGCGCCGTCACTCCGCATTCTTTCTACACTCCTGGGCCGTCATCCCGAGAGCGTCAGCTGGAGCAGTTCATCGCGCTCCAGCTTGCCCTCCCTCGCCCTCCTCCCCAGGGAAGTGCGAGTTGCGTCACCTCCTATCCTCCAGCCCATCCCTGCATGACTGAGACTGAGCTGCGGTCGTGTCCAGTTTCCTCGTCTGTCTCGTCGTCTCCCGTGATCTCATCCACCCCACTCCTTGACGACATTGCATGGCTTGACGACTGGCAGTCTCGTTTCGCACCTCCGTCCACCGTGTCCGCGTCCCTCGCGTGTTGCCATGTGACCGTGACTAATCTGGCGACCCCTGTCCAGGACCCTGCTGAGACCTGGATCATCGACTCCGGGGCCACGCATCACATGACGGCCTCTTGCGAGGCCTTCAGTATGCTCGGTCCCGTCGGCGATGTCTCCGGTGTTCGGACGGGCTCCGGACAGGTGTTGCCGGTCCGTGGGGTAGGCGTTGTTCGTTTCCGTGGTCCGGCCGCTGACGTCTTTTTGACCGATGTTCTCTTCGTCCCTGGTCTCGAGCTCAGCCTCCTGTCCGTGACTTCTCTTGACCGCATGAGCATGGACGTTGTGCAGTCACGTTGTGTCGGCACTGTGTCGTTGCGTCCATCGGGTCTTGTCGTCCTGCACGCCACCGCCCGTGGCAACTTGTGGCACGTTCCCCGCCTCGCTTCTTCCCCTCCCGTCTCCTCCCCGTCGGCTGCGACCGGTCATGTGTTCGTCACCAGTGCGCTTTCTCCTCAGCACACCCGCCTCTTGCACCACCGCCTTTGCCACGTCCACTCTGCCGTAGTAGAGAGCATGCTCCGCACCCAGCTGGCCAAGGGTCTTGATCCGGAAACCTTCCCTCTCCCATGCCCTACTGAGTGCATTGACTGCGCTCAGGGAAAGATGCACCGGTCCACGTATCCCCTCTCTTCCTCACGGGCGTCCGCCCCCCTTGACCTTGTCCACTCGGAAGTCATGGGCCCTCTCCCCACCGAGTCCGTCGGTGAGCATGGCCGCTATGTCCTCACTCTGACGGACGACTACTCTCGCTACCGTTGGGTCTTCTGCCTTCGGCAGAAGAACGATGTCGCCCGAACCATTCAAGACTGGCTTGTCCTCGCGGAGCGCGAGTATGGCCGCCCCCTACGTCGCTTTCACTCCGATCGCGGTGGCGAGTACCTGGGTGAGGCCACGACCTTTCTCGCCTCCCGCGGTATCCGCCATGAGACGTCTGCGTCCTACACACCCGCCCAGATTGGCGTCTCCGAGCGGTGGAACCGCACAATGGCCGACGCCGTCCGCACCATGCGGGTCGATTCCGGTCTCTCCGATGGCTTCTACTTTGACACCATGGCTTACATGACCTGGGTCTGGAACAGGGTTCCCCACGGTCCCCTTCCCCGCCAGTCCACGCCCTATCAGCACTGGTGCGGTCGGCGCGCTGACCTCCGCCCGGCTCGCGTCTGGGGCTGCGTAGCCGTCGTGTGGCTGCCCGCTCCACAGCAGGGTGGCAAGCTTGCCCCCCGCGGACGCCCCTGCACCTTTCTCGGTGTGTCTCGTCAGTCCAAGGCCTGGCGCTTCTGGGACCCATCCCGCCACTGCATCGTCGAGTCCCGCGATGCTCCCTTTTTCGAGGACCTGTTTTCCCGCGACCTCATCCGCTCCGGCTCGTCCGTGTCCCTCCTGTCGCGTGGGGGAGTGGTGAGTCCGTCCTCTGTCCTGTCGCTTCCGGGTGACACATCACTCCGTCCCTCTGAGCCGATAGCCACGGTCGCGGTCGCTGGCCCCTCCGAGCCAGCTGACCCAGTCGCGTCTACTGGCCCCCCGGGGCCAGAAGCCCCAGTCGCGTCCGCCGGCTCCTCCGGGCCGGCATCCCCAGTCACGTCTACTGGCCCTTCCGAGCCGGCAGCCCCAGTCGCGTACGCCGGCTCCTCCGGGTCGGCAACCCCAGTCGCGTCTACTGGCCCCTCCGGGCCGGCAGCCCCAGTCACGTCCGCCGCCTCCTCTGGGCCGGCAACCCCAGTCGCATCTGCTCGCCCCTCCGGGCCGGCAGCCCCACTCGCGTCCGCTGACCCATCCGGGCCGGCAGCCCCAGTCGCGTCCGCTGGTCCCTCCGGGCCGGCAGCCCCGGTCGCGTCCGCTGGTCTCTCCGGGCTGGTAGCCCCAGTCGCTTCCGATGGCCCTCCCGAGCCGACGTCTCCAGTCGTGTCCGCTGGCCCCTCCGGGCCAGCAGCCCCAGACGCGTCCACTCGCCCCTCTGGGCCGGCAGCCCCAGCTGCGTCCGCTGGCCCCTCTGGCCCAGCAGAGCCTGTTGCGTCTACTGGCTCCTCCGGACCAGTAGCACCGTCCGCCTCTGTCGGCCCGTCGGACTCAGCACCATCTTTTGCCCGGCCGCGCTACACACGTGGCCCAGGCGGCAACCTCCAACCTCGGCCAATAGTGAGCACGCAGACTGTCGCTCCCCGTTCCGTGGCGCCTCGATCCCCTGTGGCTCAACGTGTCTCCTCCACTCCCATGGTCGTGAGTGGAGACCCTGGTACAAAGGCTCTCGGCCTGACCACTTCTGCCATTATTGCAGACCTTCACCCGGGCTCCCCATTGGGGTACGCCATGCTTCATCACGAGCATCAGCATGCTGTTGTGGCCGCACTCGCACGCATCCCACCAGGGGCGCGTGATGCACATGCCCTCTCAGTCCGGTCCACAGCGCGCCCAGAGGACCCTTCCACCCTACGCGAGGCTCGAGCCTCCCCTGAGGCCGCACATTGGGATGCTGCCTGTGCGGAGGAGCTCACCGCTATCCGACAGCACCACGTGTATGACCTCGTCGACCTCCCTCCAAGTCGGAAGGCCATCGATGCCAAGTGGGTCTTTTGAAGTAAGTGGAAGCCTGACGGATCCTTGGACAAGTACAAGGCCCGTCTCACAGCAAAGGGGTTTGCTCAGGTCCCTGGGATCGACTACGATAAGATCTTTGCCCCTGTTGGCCGGTTCTCCACTAGCCGGGCATTGTTCAGCCTGGTTGCCCAGCACGGGTGGGAGCTGCATCAGATGGACGTGAACAACGCATTCCTCCATGGCTCACTGGAGGGTGAGGAGCTCTTCATGACGCAGCCCCCAGGCTTCGACGATGGCACTGGGAGAGTTTGGCGGCTGCGGAAGGCCCTCTATGGTCTGAAGCAGTCGCCTCGGTGCTAGAACCACGAGATCAGCAGTACGCTTCTCCGTGGCGGCCTCCAGCGCAGCACCGCTGACCCCGCACTGTTCATCAGCCCGCAAGGTCAGACCTTCGCCGCGGTCCTGGTCTACGTCGACGATCTCCTCATTGCGTCACCAGACGCGACAACCATCGAGCACGTCAAGGACCTACTGCACGCTGCCTACCAGATGAAGGATCTCGGTTCTGCCCGAGTCTTCCTGGGCATGGAGCTCGAGCATGATCCCTCTCAGGGCGTCCTGCATGTCCACCAGGGTGCCTATGTGCAGACCCTGTCAGCTCGCTTCGCCGAGGACTTGCCCCTCGTGCCCAGCGCTTCCTCACCCATGTCACCCGATGGCCAGGTGAAGTTGAAGAGTCATGACCCAGCTATTGTGGGGGAGCCAGTTGATGTGACCACGTATCTGCGGGTCATCGGGTCACTGATGTGTCAACCGGCCTGAGGCAAACGGACTAGAAAACTGGGCCGACACAATAGCACCTGCCGTCCGCTCCTAGCATTACAGCTAGGAGAAGATATCACCCTCAGGATCACGGTTCCACACTGAGCAGTTCCTAGGCAATCACTTGCTAGCAACTGTGTCCACTTAACACTTGGTCACTTTCGCGCGAGGTGCTAGTCAAAGACTAACTCCTGGGGCTTAGACCAACCAGTGTCTTCTTTATACTGTTCCTTAGTTGGACAACTCTGTGAGGAGCATCTAAGGCCAGATTGTGTAATTAGAATGAGGAATGAGCCTGGTACATATAGTCCTAGGCCTGGCTTCTAAGGTGTGTGGGTAGTGACACTTTTGGGGTGGTCACTCCACACCACCTCACCAGTCCGCCAATTGGCGCATCCACTGACCGCCAAGTGGCGCACTCTCCTCATGCATGGAAAAATGTCTAAGAAACTTCCCCTGTGCTAGAAGGTCAAAAAACCTCCTGCGCACATCAAGGCTCGATCGCAGGACCTGTTGTTCCTAAGTCCAACATGCTATCCGTTGCTCTACACTTCTGGTGTCTCGCTTGGACTTTCACCACAAACAAGGTTTGGGGGACTTACTCCAAGGGAGCAGTGCATGCCCAACCTGTCCGTCAAGCCATAGCAGTGGCCATGGGGCATAGAAGAACAACAATCTCTCCCTTGCACCGTAGGCCACCTGCTCTGGTAGTTTTCTTCGGCATGAACCTGTAGCTCTAGGTTGTGTTTGTGCATGGCAGTTTTCTTGGTCTTTAGTTCTCATCTCTTGCATCCACCATGCCAACTCCTCGAGCTCCTGCAACATGCAAGTCGCTGTCTAGTGGCTTTGTCAAGAAGTTCGCAAGCATTTTCTTGGTTGCGACGTGCTCCAGTTCCACGATACCCTTGGCGATAAGGTCACGTGAGTAGTGGTACCGAATATCGATGTGCTTTGTACGCCGAGAGATCATGTCGTCCTCTACCATAGCCATGGCACTTTGGTTGTCGATGCGGATGACCGTTGCTTCCTCTTGTGGTGCCTTGATTTCATCAAGCAAACTGCGAAGCCACTATGTTTCCTTGCACAATTCGGAGAGTGCAATGTACTCCACCTCAGCAGTAGAAAGCGAGACGCAGTCCTGCTTCCTGCTTGCCCACGAGACCGCACCACCGTTGAGAAGACAGACAAACCCTGAGGTGGACTTCCTGTCATCAATCCGTCCTCCCCAGTCCGCGTCAGTGTAGCATGTCAGCCGCAGCAAGTCTGATCCTTCTAGACCTCCAAACCGAAGTCCGACGTGCCGAGTCTTTTTGAGGTAGCGAAAAATCCACTTCACGACTTGCCAATGTTCTGGCCCAGGGTTGGCCACAAACCTGCTCACCTGACCCACTGCAAAAGCAATGTCAGGTCGTGTTCCCACCATTGCATACATGAGGCTTCCGACGGCGGACTGGCATGGAATGTTTTGCATCTCCCGCCGGTCTGCCTCGTTGCTTGGTGACATGGAGGAGGAGAGCTTGCAGTCGGAGGGCATAGGGGTGCTGACAAGCTTGCAGTCCTCCATGTTGTAGCGCTTCAAGATGTCCATGATGTTCTTGGTCTGGTTGAGCTCGATGGTGCCTGCTTTGCGGTTGCGGTGAACAGCAATCCCGAGGTAGTATTCGAGAGGTCCCATGTCCTTCATCTTAAATCTTCTGGCCAGATTTTTCTTGAGGTCCATGAGGGCCTCCTGCGAGGAAGAACACATGATCAGATCATCCACGTACAACGCCACAAGTGGCCTTGCCAGCGCCTCAGCCACAGTGAGCGGCTCTCCCTGAGCCAAACACGACCAGCTCAGTCCAGTCCAGCTTCCAGTGTCAGTGTGATACTTTGGAGTTTGTTTTCTTTGTCGTGTGCTGCGACGTTGCATTGCTGGTGGATGTTTGCCATGCTGTTGCTCCTGTGGTGTTGGCTGCCCTGGAGTTAAATTTTCCTCTTTTGAAGAGCCACTGGCCTCCGAGCTGGTCTCAGAGGCCTCGGACGTCTCCGACTCTGTGTCGGAGCTCGCCGCTGTGTCAGCCTGCGCAGCCGCTCCCCCTGGCACACCACTCTTCTTCACGGCCTGCCGCACTAGCACCACTTGCCAGTTTTCAGGAGCTTGATCTCCTGACTCTAGCAGCACCAACCACTCTCCCTGTTTTGGAGCTTCCGTGGGATCAAGCATCTCTTCCTTGCCTGGTTTCCTCTCGTCAAAGGTTATATCCTGGCTGGTGATGAGTCTTCTTCCTGCCAGGTCCCACAAGCGATATGTCTTGTTGGCCGTCTCATGGCCCACCATAACGCACTTTCGCGCTCTTGAATCCAGCTTGCCGGCACCCTCACCCGCCTGGACCTTTGCCCATGCGGTGCATCCGAATACTTTCAGGTGTGATGCGTCCGGCTTCTTCCCTGACCAAACTTCTTGTGGCGTCATCTGTTGCTTGCCCTTCTTCTTTCCGCGCCTGCCCAGAGCAGCCGCAGGAGTCAGGTTGATGAGATAGCATGCCGTTCTTGCCGCTTCTGCCCAGAACCGCGGTGGAAGCTTTGCATCGAAGAGCATGCTATGCACCATGCCGAGGATGGTCTGATTCATCCGTTCGGCAACACCATTGCTCTGCGGCGTGTAAGGCGTTGTGGGCTGGTGGTTGATCCCATGTTGACGCAACCAGCTCTTGCATGCCTCGTACTCTCCGCCGTTGTCGCTTCGTATCGCTTTGACTTTCTTTCCGGTCTGCCGCTCCACCATGGCGACAAACTCCTGCAACTTTTCTCTGACCTCTCCCTTTGCTTTTAGGAAGAAGATCCACACCTTGCGACTGTGGTCGTCTATGAAGGTCAGAAAATACTTGCTACCGCCGTTTGACGCCGTACGAAAGGGTTCGCACACGTCGGTGTGAATCAGGTCAAGGGCTGATTCTGCGCGGCGACCATTGCGCTCAAAGCGCGTTCGTTTGGTCTTGCCTTGAAGGCAAGGTTCACACAGGCTGCCACACCCAACCGCATCCTTCTTGCAACCATCCATGCCACGGACCAGCTGTTGATGCTGAATGACTTGGAGCGTGCTGTTTGCAACGTGCCCAAAGCGTCTGTGCCATAGATCAGCGTGTTCATCCTTTGCGACAGATGATGCTTTTTTCAGTTTTGGTTGGTGTGCTCTCCTGCGTTGCTGCCGAGACCACTGCCTCCGCTGCACCCGCATGACCCTCGTCTTCCGAGGTCTTTGCTGCCGTTGTCTGCAATACGTAAAGTCCGTCAACCCGTGGAACCTGTGCCACGAGATCTTTGTTGGCATAGAGGACCTTGATGTCCTCGTTCCTGGTGATGACCGCTTTCTTCTGTGTGAACACCACCGTCATGTCATTGTCCGTTATCTTTGACACGGACAGAAGGTTCGCCGCAAAGGAGGGCATGTAGACCAGGTCACGTAGCCGTAGATCCTTCTCTGCACCATTAAGGTTGATGCTCACCAGCTTGTCTCCCACGCCCTTTGCGTTGACGACACTGCCGTTTGCACATCTGAACCACCGATCGGTGGGGCCGATGGAGACAAATCCAGCCTGGTCGTTGCTGGAGTGATGATCGGTGCCGGAGTCGAGCCCGAAAGCTCCTGGCCTGAGCAGCGCCGCTCCTTTTGCTGGAGGCGTGCTCTGTGCCATCATGTTGGTGGCTTCTTTGCCACCCTTTTTGTTGCCTTTGTTCCCACCGCTTCCGCCGTCTTCCTTCTTTGGCGACCTGCACTCTCTTGCCCAGTGCCCAGGTTTGCCGCAGTTGCGGCAGTTACCCTGTCGCTTGGGAGCCTTGCCGCCATTGTTGCCTCCGCC
>SZWC01000872.1:183274-199037 GCA_023375785.1 Penium margaritaceum | reverse complement strand
TAGTTGCCACCATTTAAAATTCTGGTGATGGTGTTGGAAAAGGAAGACTGTGGTAGCATGTTCTTGGCACATTATGAAGAAGCTTTGTTTCAGTTTGTGTAGGACGTTTTGGAGTTTTGGACATTGTTCAAAGGCATGACCGATGTCTTCACTGTGTAAGCCACACAGGGGGCAAATGTTTTCAAAAGGGTGAGAGAAGAAGCGTAGTCTGTAGCGTACTTGGATGCTGCGAATGAGGATTTTGAGAAGGGTGTCTTTGGGCTTTGCTGGGGTGATTTTTGAGTGAAGGATGTCTTGTAGGGCCTTGTCATTGGGTTCCGGAACACCTTCCTGTGCCCACTTTTCCTGGTAGGTGACAGGTTTAATGATTTGTTCGATGAGTATGTGGTAGATTTCCATAAGTTTCGGGGGTTTAGGGAGGTCAATACGCCATGATGGGATAGAGACGTTATTACAGTGGCCGAGAAATTTGTTGTCCCTGGTGAGTACCGGTGTCCAAATGCTTAAATCATGGATTGGAGTGTCGGCGAAAGCAGTGGGTTCGATGTTAAGATCCTGTGTGACTGTGAAAGTGGACGCAATGTATCCGTCATCTGTAGGTTGAAGCTTGTAGATGAAAGCTGGCGGTTTGTTGGTGTACGATGTGATACACCAAAATTCGTGTGTAGAGGAATTGTCTTTTTTCCTTTGGAGGATTATGTCTATCCATTCTTGTGGGACTGCGCGTTTGACCTTGTCGATTACGTTCCTTTCTTGTAGTGTTTTCCCAGTGGGGAAAAGAGAGAGTTGTTGATGAAAAATATGTTTGAGTTGATATTCCCTTTCAAGGAGAAAATGCTCCCTTTTGTCCAGTCCAAAGGGTTTGCCGTTTGGTTTCAGAATGAAACGGTTAAAAGCAACATATTCTTGGAGCAATTCCTGTCTTAACAAAGCTGGAGGTAGGATTTTTGGCTTTGACGCTAGAAATTGGGTTAATATCCCCGTCCATCTTGGGTTGCGGTGGCCCTTGAATCTGAGAATGTCTGGGTGGGAGAGAAAGAAGTGACCCTTTTTTAAGAAGCTTTGTGTAGTGCAAGCGACGTTCTTCCAGGTTCCTTGTGTAGCAGAGAGAAAGTTATAAGCTCTTAGCGCTTGTTGGGCTTGTACCAGAGTAGTAGGCCATAGTATCCCCAATCCTCCTTTATTGGAGGGAGTGATGGCAAGATTTTTGTTGATGAAGCGAAGTTTACCATCCTGTTTGGAGGCGGAGAGCAGATTGAGAATTGAGGTTTGAATTTTTTTTAAGTGTCTGTTGAAGGGGGGCAGAGGTCTGAGTGGTAGAGGAATTTAGGAATGAGGTAATTGTTTATGATTATGATTAGAGTTGAGAGGGTGAAGTGAAAGTTTCTCCATGCTATGGCGGATTCGTTGATATTCTTGGTTATTTTAGCCCACATGGACGAGTTTTGACTATCATGATCAAGATTGATACCCAGGACCCGTTGTGGCTCTGTGGATGTTTGAAAGCGATCTGAGGAAGGTACTGCAACATGTGGGCCAGCGGGGAAGAGGATTGTTTTGCCTTTGTTTGCCTTCAGGCCAGTCAGATCCTTACTAAAGTCTAGAATCTGTGTGGCTTTGTCCAAATTTGGGCCTTGAACCGACGCTCTGATTTTGATTTTGATTCTATGTGTTGGGGGCGAGACGCGGCGCGACGAAGTCGTTCGCGAGAGCTTGCAACCGTTGCCGAAACCGCAAAAGGATATGGCGAAAAAACACCAAGAATCAAATGAGACCCGCCGATTTCTCCTGTTTTGGAGGTGATTTTTGCCTACGTGGCATTGTTCCCACAATCCGGGTAACGTCCTATCGGCGGAAATAACAAGAATCAGACTAAATGCTTGTGATGTTGATTCTAATGCAGAACTCGATTTAGGACGTCATTTTACAGAATTGGAAGCAGCATCCACGGTCGAACCGACTCTCTCTTCTTCCCGAGGGCACGAGAAAAATTATCGGCTTTGGATGAGCCGTTGGATGTGCAAGTCGACGCAGCCATGCATGGCGCAGCAAGCATCGCCGTTCTCACGAAGAATCAGGGATTTTTTCCATCAATATCGGACAGCATGACGAGCGAGTTTAAAGGAATACTACTTGATTTTCATTTGATTAGAACCACTTACCTCCTACTCAAAGAATCATAGAAGGATCTGATTTTGAGAGGGAAATGTGTGGAACCCTAGAATCAAAATCAAAATCATGACGTCGGTTCAAGGCCTTGGTGAGAGCCCTGTTTGGCCCTGAACAAATGCTTTGACTTTGATTTTCTGTTCTAAAGAACGCAGAGGACAAGTCCGTCCGTTTTAGGTCCCTGACTTACCCGAGTTTGTAAACTTCGCGAGTGGGCACTTTTGTCATTACATTCGTGGCCCACCGCACAAAGACTTCAAGATTTTTATACTGATCGGCCGAGGGATTTTGCCACCTGTCCCGACGTCCGGTGTTCTGTTCAAGAACTTTCTGACAACTTCGACCACATTTGAGAATACTCGATTGAAGTATCGCGAACCATATGGATGTTATGATATCGTTCAGTGGATTTCTTGACAGCACCAGAATTTTATAAAGACGCTCTCTGATGTTCTCGAATTCCCCCGACTTCTCGGCGGACCTTCTCGAAGCAGCAACCCACGGCACAACCTCGCACGTGTTGCTTGACTCGACCGCTCAAAGCCGAATATTTGTCTTATTCTTGTTCTCGGCATTGAATACATGTGCTCAACTCAATCCACACTCGTCATCGAAGTACACTTCTTAATAAAAATTATCCATTCGACCTAAATCCTCAAATTGTCATTTGTCCCGCACCTCATCTCTGTGAACCACCCACTTTCCGCTCAACGTAATACTTGATATGAGATTGCAACGGCGTTGTAGGGATAACCGACGCATTAACTACTTGGCGACAACCTCGCACGAGTCTTTAGCGCATCTCCACCATTGAGAAGATCACAGACCTCGTGATGACAACGGTGAATGAAGCAAGCGCAACCAGCAACAAGGAACAGTCTTCAGCGAATACTTGGATGATGGAGAATCAACATCACACGAACACCGATGCTCCCCAAACAAACCAGATAGCAGCGGTAGCTTTTGCGAAGTGGCACAATAGCAACGAACCCGAAAGCCAAGCCAGTGACGGACCCCTCGAGCTTGGCAAATCCTTCGCCTCCGTCGTTGCCAATTGGGTCAACACCTGGCGCGATGGGAGGCACTGGATGATAGGCTCAAATAATGAAGACATGCACCAGAAGTTCTTAGGACTTGAGAGCCTCAATACCCATCTGCTCCAACAACACGATGTCGTGATAGAGGAGCTGCGCATCTCCCATGCGTGCGAAGCAGTGCTCATCAAAAATATTTTTAACTCTTGAGTGAATCCCAAGCTAGACCGACAATTTCGAAGCCATACAATCCCGCAAAATCAAAGGGACCGACGCATAAGATGTGGCAAACGAGTTTGGAGGTGTAATTCACCGCTACTGGGATCAACAATGACAAAGAGAATATCAGTGACATAAAATGACATCTACATCTGGTCGAGCGTCCCACAATGCAACAGCAGTCACGAGAAGCAACATATGTGGAAGCCGCAAAGGAAGTTGTAGCAGATGTGGAAGTATTAGAGGAAATTGCAGCAGATGTGGAAGTAGCAGAGGAATTTGCAGCTTGTAATGCCTTTTGGGTTGACCAATGCGCAGGCTACCTTCATGAAAGTAATGAACACCATCTTCAGACCGTACTTGGATGACTTCGTGCAGGTGTATCTCGCTAACAACATGGTGGAAATCAGTTTGGTATAGGAGCATGAGGAGCATGTAAAAAAGGTCCTCGAGGTTTTCAGGAAGAGAAGTTTTTTGCAAAGTTTTAAGTGTGTGTTCGTGGTGGAAGAAATTGAATTTCTTCGACACATAATTGGCGTCGGACAAATTGCAATGGATCCGCGCAAGGTATCAGCCATGCAAGAGTGGCCGAAGTCGTGTGGTGTGTACGATGTACAAGTGTTCCTTGCTTGTTGCAACTACTATCGGAGATTTATCCTTGGCTATGTGTGAGTGTCAAAACCACTCTCCAACCTCACTCGCAAGGATCGTGAGTGTAGTTTGGTTGTTGACGAATAATAATCCATTGAGAATCTGAAAAGGGCTCTGGCCTCCGCGTCGGCCTTGAACTTGGCCGACAGCGGCCGTGGCTTTGAATAGTGATGGATGTAGTAGACCAGGCAACGAGTCTCAGCTTAAGCCGAAACAAGATGCACAAGGATGTAAGGAGGATGCAACTACGTCAAACTATGGAATAACTTGGGTGTAAGTATGGCTTAATCAGGGCACAAAAAGGGTGCAACTAGGGCTGAACTAGGGCTATTTAGGTTGCAATTTGGTCATAACTAGGAGCAAGGGCGTAACTATGGCACAACTATGGCACAATCAAGGCGCAACAAGTGTAATAATAGGACACAACTAGGGTACGACTAGGACACAACTAGGTGGCAACTAGGATGTATCTAGGGTGCAACTACAGTAAAAATATGGCATAACTAGGGCACAACTAGGGGTCAACTAAGGCTCAGCTAGGGCGCAAGAAGGATGGAACTAGGGCACAATTATTGTACAACTTGGGCGGAACTAGTGCATGACAATGATACAACTAGTGAGCAGCTAGGGTGTAGCTAAGGGGCAACTAGGGCACAGCTAGACAGTAACTATGGTATGCTGGGATTCAACTATCGTGCAACTAGGTTGCAAGAAGAGAACAACTAGGCCGCAACTAGGGAAAAACTAGGGCGTAACTAGGGCCCAATGAGGGTGTAAGAAGGGCATAACTAGGGTGCAACTAGGGCATAAGTCGCACAACTAGGGCGTAACTAGGACATAACCAGGCCGCAACTAGGATAGAATTGGGTTGTAGAGAAGGCACATCGAGGGCGTATCCAGGCTGCAAAAAGGGACACAATTAGGACAACTAGGGCATAACTAAGACGCATGAAGGACACAGCTAGGACACAAGTGGGACGTAACTAGGCTGCAACAAGGATGTAACTAGGTTGGAACTAGGGCGCCAAAAGGGCTCAATTCACATTCAAATAGGGCGTAACAAGGGCCCAACCATGACGCAAGGAGGGCACAAAAAATGGTGAAATTAAGATACAACTAGGGTGCAATTAGGGAGCTACTAGAGAATAATTTTGGTGAACTAGGGAGCAACTATGGTGCAGCTAGGATGCAAGAAGGGCACAACTAGGACACAGCTAGGGTGCAACTAGGGCGAAACTAGGACGCACGAAGGGCATCATTAGGGATCAAGTAGTGCATAATTAGGGCGTAACTAGGACGTAGGGTGTAAGAAGGGTACAACTTGGGCGGAACAAGGGTGCAACTAAAGCGTAAATAGGACGCACGAATGGCATAGCTAGAGTGCAACTAGAGCATAACTACGGTGTAACTGGGGTGCAACTTTGATTCAATAAGGGTGCAAGTTGGACACAAGTAGGGGAAAAGTAGGAAATAACTAGGGCACAACTAGAGTGCAAAAAGGGTGCAACTAGGGTTCAATGAGATCATAAGAAGGGTAGGACTAGGAAGAACTAGGGTGTAACTAGGTATAACTAGGACACAAAGAGAACATAAAACGTGCAACTAAAGTGTAACTAAGGCGCAACTAGAGCGCAACTAGGGTGCAAGGACGTAATTATTTTACAAATAGGATACATCTAAGGTGCAGCTAATGTAAAACTAGGACGCAACAAGGATATGACTAGGGTGTAATAAGGGTACAACTAGGCCTCAACTAGGATGCAGTGAGGGTGCGACTAGAATACAATCATGACACAACTAGGACAAAACTAGGGAACAACTAGGGTGTAACTAAGGCACAACTACGACACAACAAGGTCACAACTTGAGTGGAACTAGGTTACATGTAGGACATATTTAGGGCACAACTAGGACGTAACTATGGAGAACTAGGGTGCAACTAGGATGCAATTTGGATGGAAAAAGGGTGTAACTAAGGCGCAACTCATGTGTAAACAGCGTGCACTAGGATGTGAGAAGGGCGTAACTAGGACAACTTGCGGTGTAACTTGGGTGTAACTAGGATACAAACAGGGCACAAAAAGGGTGTAACTAGGGCTTAACTAGGGTTATCTTGGGCTCAACTAGGACGTAAGAAGGGAGAAAGAAGGCGCAACCATGTCACAACTAGGGCACAACCAAGGCCCAAAATGTGTACTGATAGGATACAACTAGGGTACATATAGAGTGCAAGTAGGGTACAACTAGAATGTAACTACAGCATAATTATGATGTAACTAGAGTACAACTATGGCACAACTAGGGACCAATTAGGGTTCACTTAGGATACAACGGGGGTACAACTAGGGCATAACTAGGGAGGAACTAGGGTACAACTAGCAAGAGGCTAGGGTGCACCTAGAGTGCAACGATGTTACAACTAGAGCATAACTATGGCAAACTAGTACGCAACTGCTATGCAACAAGGACGCAAGAAAGAAACAAGTAGGGTGTAACAAGGAAAAAACCAGGGTGTAATTAGGGCCAAAATAGGGTGCCAGAACTGTGCAATGAGGGTGCAACTAGGACGTAACTAGCACGCACCAGGGGCGTAACTAGGATGTAACTGGGTCACAACTAGGAAGCAACTAGGATCCAAAGAGGGCATATCAAGGACCTATCTAGGACGTAAGAAGGGCTCGACTATGACCCAACTAGGGCAGAACTAGGACGCAACTAGGTAGGAACAAGGACACATGAAGGGCACAACTAGGGCGTAACTAGCTGTGACTAGGGTGTAACTAGCCTATAATAAGGGCACGACAAGGACACAAAAAGGGCTCAATTGAGATGCAACTACGGCGTAAAAAGGATGCAACCACGATGCAAGCATAGCGCAAAAAGGGTGCAACTAGGGTGGAACTAGGGCGACTAGGGTGCTAATAGAGAATAATTTTGGTGAACAAGGGCGCAACTATGGCACAGCTAGGATGCAAGAAGGGCGCCACTAGGAGGCAAATAGGGTGCAAGAAGGGCGTAACTAGGGAGGAAGTATGACATAACTAAGGCACAACTAGGAAGTAACTAGGGTGTAGGAAGGGCACAACTAGGACACAACTAAGGAGTAGCGAAGGCATAACTAGGGTGTAAAAATTGTGTAATTAGAGCATAAATAGGGCATAACTTGGGAGAACCTAGGGTGCAACTA
This sequence comes from Penium margaritaceum, assembly GCA_023375785.1. Taxonomy (NCBI): domain Eukaryota; kingdom Viridiplantae; phylum Streptophyta; class Zygnematophyceae; order Desmidiales; family Peniaceae; genus Penium; species Penium margaritaceum. The sequence continues at coordinate 191,777 of SZWC01000872.1, read as the reverse complement.
GAGTGGAAGAAGGGTGCAGATAGGACACAACTAGGGCAAGAATAGAGTGCACCAAGGGCATAACTAGGGTACAAGAAGGGTACAACTAGGGTACAAAGAGGGTGTAACTGGGGCACAACAAAAGCATAATATGGATGACTAGGAAGAACTAGGTTGTAACTAGGGCACATCTAGGGTTGCAAGAACGTTGTCACTAGAGTGTAACTAGGATGGAAGCAGGGCACAACTAGGGCACAAGAAGGGCACAATCATGGCACAACTAGGGCACATCTAAGGCATAACTAGTGTAAAAGTAGGACACAACAAGGATATTACTAGGGTGTAACCCGGGTGCAACTAGGGTGCAACTAGGGTATAACTATGGTACAATGATGGAAGAACACTGACACAATTACGGAGCAAGTAGGGAACAACAAGGGTGTAACTAGGTTGTTTTTAGGGTGTAAGTAGGGCGTAACTATGGCACAACTAGGCCACGACTTGGAAGCAACTAGAGCGAAGCTAGGACGTATTCAGTGTGCAACTAGGATGGTACTATGGCAAACTAGGATGGAACTAAGACACAACTAGGGCGTAAGAATGGCACGTCTAGGATTAAAGTGGGATTCAACTAGGTGATAATAAGGCTTCAACTAGGGTACAACTAGGGCACAAGAAGTGAACGACGAGGGTGCAACTAATGCGCAACTAGGGTGTAACTTGGACGCAATTTAAGTAAAAGAAGGGCACAACTACGATCCAACTTGGACAAAAAGAGCACATAACTAAGGCGTAAACAAGGCACAAGAAGGGTGCAACAAGGACATTGCTAGGACGGAACCAAGGTGTATGCTAATTGGACATGGACGTCCTTGGACTACACAGATCAATGACCACATGCAGAACGATGAAAACCATGACATGCGGTAACGGCATGACAGTGAGGGCAGTGCCAGACTGGCATGTGATCTCTTGTTGAATCCCATAGAAAAGGTGGTGTTCAAACACCAGCAAAATGCCGACCGGCAGCACCACTTATGTGGAACGCGTATCTGACAATGTAAAGAAATACCCTCTCATTTTGAACCACCACTAGTAGGAATTATACCACAATATTGCATTTAGAGGCACGTCATTGGCCAACACTTCGTAAAACTTTATCATTGCATGAGATACACGACCAAATGGACTGGTGAAGAAAACTATTCCGTGCTTCCTTCAAAACTATTTGAAACAACATTATCCAATGCCAAAAATTATAATTGTATACCCACAACAAACTTTTATTACCATTATTCTGGATACAACGTTCATTTTGTAGCATGCATGGATTTTCTATGCATAATCTCCAATGTAATGGATATTGCATTCTAATAATTTTAGTTACTAGATGTGTGTGCTTCAATATTTAACTTGTGCATATCTCAGCCTTCTGTTGACCCTTTTGCTGAATAGAAAACTTCACTCATTGAGCTCAACATTAGAGTTTTGTTTTGTGGATAATAAACACACTCTTCATATACACAAGTCACAACATAATGACACATCCAAGAAACGTTATAACAATAACACATTGATAGGAGGGGAGAAAGGGGACATGTAGCACATTGAGTTGTTCTCAGCGTACTTTTCTATGTTGACTCAATGCACTTTCCACACACACACACTAGTCCCACATACTGTGGTCCTTTTTTTAGAATATTTTTTGGCCATATAGGACAAAACTTAAGGTGTGATGGGACACATAAGACAAAATAGCAGACTGAGTGCTCTCTTAGTGTAATTTTGTATGGTGACTTAGCACACTTTCTATATATACATTAGTCCCACGTGAGGCCATTCTTAAGAAGGACCTCACGTGGGCCATATAGGACTAGTGTGACAAGTTAAATAAGTTAAAGTAACACACTCACTGTATTCTTAGAGTGGTGTTTATGGTGTCTAAGCACACTTGCCACATACACTAGCACTACACACTAAAGACCTTTCAAGAAAGACAATTGTTTTGGCATGTAGGAAAGAAACAAAGGTTTGGTGAGACATGTGAGACAAATTAGCGCACTAAATGCGCTCCTAGTTTACTTTAATACTATGACTAAGTGCACTATGTATTTGTGCATTGTGACTGAACGCACTTGCCACATCCACAATCCCCTAGCAATGTGTTCCTTCCTCAAGAGAGAATATTTTGGCCATACCAGATAGAATTCTACTCTTCCCCCACACAATACAAGGAGTGTAAGGAACGGTGTAAAGAAATCCATGCACCATAGGATCACACTGAAGCCACACATCAAATTCAAATGACCATCGGCCACATCTTGAGTGCATGCTGCTGCTTTCTGGGAAGACAGGCTTCATCATGGATGGCTCCCATCTGGAAGGCAGAGCTCCATCACGGTCACAACATTCAATCTCCTTTACATGTGTGTGATAGTGTGTATGTGGAGCAAGACATGAGGGCACTACAGATGTGACGGGTCATCAAATCACCACAAACATCAAAATCCTCTACCTTGTCATCCTTTGCCACAACACTGGTGTGTAGGGAACCACAAGGCCCTTGCCCTTCTTCCCGGAGCACGGCCATCACCTCGTCTCCTCATCCTCTAAAGCCAAACCAATCTCCAGGCAGTAGACATCAAGATGCCGACATTGAGGTGGCGGCCGCGCTCGTGGAATCAAGGGTTACCACATGGGCATCCATCAAATAAATAGTCCAGATCAATCTGGAGCGAGCGGCCCAATGAAACATGAACATTTACGAGTGTCTTAAACTCACAGTCAAAAAGGGAAAAATTCCACTAGCCATTGGGGCCTGAGTTTTTACTCCTCCCTTGCAGACGTGAAAGAATCGGGTGCAGAACCACCGTCACCATCAATGGAGAGAAAAGGCCAATTGTATGCCCTCCACCGTGACGATGTTCTACCCTGTTAGCCCTCTGACCGTGCCCCCCCCCCAACATGATGGCATGGGGAGGGAGATACATAGAAGATGAAGCAGATGAAGAAGCTGACGTCAGTGGCACAAATAATTGCCCTTTGGTCGAGGGGACACCGGCAGCCCCTTGAACGCGGATGCTGACATCCGTGCAGGGCAGGCGTGGCTCAGGGGTGAGTGGTGGCTATGTCACACTCGATACAACTTTGACCAACATCTTTCCCTTTTCGAAGGTCGGGGTTGGGATTTCTTTCCAGACACCGTTTGATACCGTATTAGAAGATGAGAATGGGTTGGAATAATGCGGCACAATTTTCTGGTATGCACTCTCCATGCCGTATTGTCATGGGACAGGGATCCCATGACATCGGCATGCAAAAGATCAAGGAGGTGAGAGATACAAACCTTGGATGTGGAAAATGGAGAGTGTAGCATCTTACCTTTCACACGGTAAAGACAGGTATTAGGGCAGGGAATGGAAAAGGTTAACACATCTAGACCATCAACCAGTTGAGTGCAAAGCAAGCTGTCAACCGCAGTGGTGTGAATGTGATAGAGGCGGCAGAAGATGTCAGACAAGTGAGGAATAAGACCATTGAAAGTGGAGAGGATAGCAAAAATCTGCCCTGGGACAGCTGGGCCGATGTCGCGGAGAAGGGTGAGGCAGCGTGTCCAGAAGGTGTCAACGGTCTCATCAGTACGCATCTTAAGGGATTTGAACTGAGCAGTGAACACACTTCGAGCAACATGCTCTATGACCGTGTTTCACCACCGTATCAGAGAGTACTGATGAGGTTAGGAGGTGTGTGACGCACTAGGTCTGTGTTGTAGGACCCAATCTCATCAGTGAGATTTTCAGGACCGCTCTTGATGAGGGCACGGACGGCAGGCAACCTCAGATGGGACAATAGCAAAAGGTGTGACAGCATCATGACAGTACTCCCAGAGCCGTTCACCTTGGGCCTGAGCATTGAAGCAAACTTGCCAAGATGCAAAAGGGAGTGAAGTTGTGGAATGTGTTGGAGGTGTTTCAATATCACACTGACGAGAGTGTTGCAATGCAAGAGCTCTCGATGCTTCTACACCAGCGACTGTTGCTGTGGCTGTGGAATCAGTGGATGAGGGTGTCATGCTAGTGGGCGTAGAGGTGGAAGTGGAGCCAGTGGCAAATGCAACAACGTTGCAAGCATTGACAGAGGTTCTTGGCAGGGCAGGAGTAAGATGTGACGTGACCATATTAGCAATTTTGTCAGCAAACACCGCATGATTAGTATGCTTGCGCTGCAGACACTCTTAGGCTGCATGCTATGCAGCAACCGCAGCCTGGTGTTCATCGCACGTACATTGCAACGCAGCTTGAAGAGCAGCATACTACTCATCATCAACATGCATGATGGAAGACGGTTAACTCTGCCAAGAAGATTCTGGCAGAGTTACCCTAGCCCCAATGGGCGTGAGAAATATGGGGGGAGGTATAGGAGAAGCCTCCAAACTGCAAGAAAGTCCAATCCAAGACTCAAAGGTACACACAGTACAGAGAAGAGCAAAGGAATACAGGATACATGCAAGGACCAAGACAGCTCACCAAGCCTCGCTACGCTGCGAGAGAAGCAGTGGTAGCGCCGATGCAGCTGATGCTGCCAAGACAGCGACAATGGATGCTGAGGAGACGATCATGCACAGAGCTCCAGTGACAGCCGCTGCAGAGAAGGTAGAGGCGGCTGTTGAAACTAGATGAAGAAGATGCTCTGAAGAGCTAGGGAAGGATGATTCACTAATGGTAGAGGTCCTTATGGCAATAGCTGTAAATGCAACGGCAAAGGCAATTGTGGCTGCTGAAGATGCAACGATGTCTGTTGCAGCGAACACCTTGGTAGCAACTTTCACGGATGCAGTTAGAGGACAACCTAGGATGGTGGAAGCAGTGGTGTATGCCTCCATTTCTCAGCCCTTTGCCTTGCTAGCTGGTGTATGTGATACGCGTGCAGATGCTACAAATTTCAAGGCGTCAGCAATACTAGCATCTAACACTACTTTGAAGACAGAGACACTATCAGGCTGTGGTGGCGGTGTATAGGGTGGAGTAGCAGGGGTCTCAGGTGGAGCTATCATTGCAGATGCAGCTGGTACGATTGCAACTGCAGGATGTGAATCTGTTGTATCTCCAAGTGTTGGTGACAACGGCCTGGCAGTGCCGAATAGGCTGGTGTGGGCGCGTGGACGCTGGTGATGACTAAGTGAAACGGGAGGGCTTACGAGCTATTGGCGAGGTCGCTGTTCTGGCGGCGTTTGTGTTTGAGGCAGTGCGTCAACACTGGTGAGACGGGGAGTCGTCCGACGCCGTGACGCACGCTCGTTCTGCCTCTGTGCTCTCACCCGAGTAGAAGTCGGCGGGGTCGTAATCCTCACCCATCATGTAGCCAGGGTCACATCAGCACCACTCCAACACCCAATCATGCTCTCGCTCCTCTTCGTGTGCCAAGATTACAGCGTCAATATGGTCCTGCTTGGCGGCGCCTCTGGGTGAAGGAAGGATTGGCTCAGAATCAGGTGGCGACGCCAGATTGACCACTGCGAGAGCAGGAGCAGAGAGCTGCTTCTTTCTCGAGGATGGTAGAAGTGAGTGCAATAGCCGAGAGGGGAAGTTAGGTCATTGAAAAAGGGTGACGGCTGTGACAGCTTTGGCAGCAGAAAAAAACAAGGTTGCCGCGGCTGCGGCCCTTCGGCTGACAGGAAGCAACTGAGACTAAAAGTCAAGCCATTTTGCTGGCACTGCTACCGCAACACTTCGATTGTTCCTGTGTGGAAGCAGTCATTGTTGCGCTAAAGCACTCGTGGCTGTTGCCGCTGGTGCTCAGCTACTGCTACTGAAGTTGCTACAGCCACTGCTGTGCTCAAATAGTCGTAGTTTTTGCCGCTTATAATCTGCTGCTGCTGTTGTTGCTTTTACTGCTGCTGCTGTTGTTGCTACTGTGTTGCTGCAGCCACTACTGTGCTGAAGCAGCTATGGACGTTGCCATTTGTGCTCTAATGCTGGTTCGGTGAAGGGCGAACCCGCTTAGTAGCCTGGTGGACTGCTTCCACTTTCTTAGGCATAGCTACCTACACCCACTTCTACGCTAGCACCTATGTCCTTGCCGGTTGAAAGTGTGCAGTGAGAGTGTTGTGATGATCCAGAGGGCTTGCTGTGAAAGTGTGGCAAGAGGACTGTGAGGGTGTTGCATGTGTGTAGTGAGAGTGCACGAGAGTGTTGTGAGAGTGTTGTGAGAGTACAGTAGTGTTGTAAGAGTGTAGAGAGGGAACTTTGAGAGTGTAGCAAGGTAGTTGCTGCTGTGTGGTGGCACTCAAGGTGACGGAGTTGTCACGACCCAAATCTGTGGGGTGGGAGAATTCATCCTCCTTTCGTATCCTGAAGTAGATCCCTGACACGGCTCGAATACTAGTAGGTAGAATGGAATGACTAGGTGTGAGGAGGTAAGAAAAGACGATGAAGTTTCTCAGGTGACGCACACGCCATGGAAAGGTTGACGAGTAAAGCACTTAGGAAAGAAACCCACGCGAGATGACCTCGTGTTGGGCCTCGACGCCACCCATGTGGTCTAGCTCGACCACACGGGTTTTTCGTCCGGTGGAAGCTATTCGTGCCGCTGACCAGATAGCCAGGGAGCATGGCCCCTAGGATCAACAACCCACAACTACCTCAAAGGATCTCACAAGCACGCCACAAAGATGTGCCACATCGGCCACGAGAGTATGCAGCATACATGTCTAGTTCTCGTGTCTGAATCCGAGAGCTCATCTCAATGTGTCAGCTAGCGTATACGTCTGGCAACAATGACCATCATGCAAATCAACCTGCCCAATCTCTCGATCACCACAACCAACAATCATGTGTGGCATATGATGCCGGAGTTCTTGCACCCTAAGATGTGTGCATCGACGCAGTGTCTTGTAATCCATGCGCGTTAGGGCAATGGTTAGTTTCCTGTACGGTAGGTGGTGTATGGGTGAAGTCAAGAGATCATTTGTGTTAGTGTTAGTTCTTGTGGTTCAAGTGGTGGCCCATCACACCTATAATGTTCTCTTGTCTTGCTCCACATGCTCATTGTATCATACATGCACAGGAAGTTGAATGTTTTAACTATGTTGGAGCTTCGTCCAACAAGATGGGAGCCATCCTTGGTGAAGCTCACACACTCTTTCAACAACAAAACACACGAAAACAGTGGCGTGTGGCCACATGATCTGTATCTCTCATGACTGTCGCTGGTGGTTGTGCTCATGGAGAGCTCTAGCTCTTTGACACTTTATGTAGCCAGGGCTATCTCCAAATTTGAATGTGGGTTCCTGGGAGAGTCTCATCCTGCTAGCTGTATGCTAATCTGCACGGGGCCACCTAGCCAGATTAAGTGTGTACCATGGTGAGTAGTCGTTTTCGGTATACACCAAGAGAGGTTTGGCTGGACCCCCGGGTGGCAGTGTGATCTCGGCGTGCATCACGTGTGACCTGGAGTTGCGCTCACCGGCTTGAGCTAAACTCTCGCTCCTGATTCTCATTTGTACTAACTATTGAATTCTACTGAGTACCACATTGAGTCATGGCCCGTGTCACGTGGAGATCTCCCCACACTTCTCCCTCTGCATTCCATGGGTCTGTGTGCTTAGAAGAATAATAACTACGCGGAAGTTCTTGCGCCCTGAGATGTGTGCATCGACACAGAGTCTCACACTCCATGCACGCGGGGTTGGGGACGTGATGAGTTGGGCACCCTGACTGTAGTCAACAGGAGGAAGTGGGTTAGACATCTCAGAGCGGCAAAGGTTAGGAGTGCGGGACTTAGGATGGTAGGTAGAAGGGTGCGAAGTGTCCATGAAAGAAAGTCATTGAGCAGACTGGTTTCGGCCACAGGGCCTTCATCAGTGCTCTACTTGACAAACAGCACGGACAGAACATTTATCATGACTTCGCGACACATTCAAGACGGACACAACCTCTAGGGCAGCTCGGGGAGTGCATGAGTCATTCAAGGGATGCGAAGCACCGTGGCGGCTCTGCCAGCTGTTCGGCTGGCGAGGTCTCGGTGTTGCCTCGGCAGAAATCTGGGTCGTGCCGTTGTCGAGTCCAGGTCTTGATCCGGTCTCAGTCAGTGGTTTTATTCTGGCTGAAACCAGAAAACTGCGCAACTTGCGAGGCAGACGCCAAGCAAGTACAACCCGGCCATTAAACACTGTAGGATATTTTTTCTTAAACGCTTTGCAAAGCGTTTAAGAAATAAATATCCTCCATGCACGCGGGGTTGGGGACGTGATGAGTTGGGAAATGGAAAAACTATGCAGCAGGTTGGGGCAGCAGCGTTGTTGATGCAGCGTGCGGGCTTCCACGCTCGTTGCTTAAGTCAGCTGCCCCCTCAGTCTGCTGCTCTAGAGTCTAAGTCTGGAAGCTCTGGGTTTGTTACTCAGAAACGCGCGCGCCAGAGTTAGCGCCAGAAAGCAGCTGAAAACTGATAGTAACTGATTAGGAGTGAAGAATAAACAGCAATGGGGGACCCCTCCAAGTTCTAGCCCCCCCCCCCCAGCTCTGTA
>SZWC01000872.1:120556-141415 GCA_023375785.1 Penium margaritaceum | reverse complement strand
AGGTACTCCTCCTCCTCCTCCTCCTCCTCCTCCTCCTCCTCCTCCTCATCCTCCTCTTTCTTCTCCTCCTCCTCCTCCTCCTCTCCTCCTCCTCCTCTTCCTCTTTCTTATCCACACACACACACACACACATACACACACACACTCGACATATACAAGTATGGCCACCAATGTAGCAGATGTTTCACTCAAAATGATTGCGGGATCCGTATTAGTCCTCTTGTAACTCCCACGCTCCAGTGTCGAGCGAATCTTACTATTCCAATAACTGAGAGAGTGCTTCAATCTGTACAGAGCCTTTCCCATGTGACATCATCAAACCCAAGCAGCTTGACCGTGTAAACCTCCTTTCCCAATCACTCATGTAGAAAAGCGTTATTTACGACCATCTAATGCATCTTCCAGCTATGCTAAGTAGCTAGTCGAAGAAGGGCTCATGCCATATCCATCCTACCGATAGAGAAGAAAATGTGGCATAAAATTCGATTCCCTGGACTTGAGAATACCCCTTCGCCACCAGTCCGGCCTTGTAGCGCTTACTCGAGCCATCAGGCTTCTCATTCATGGGGTAGACCCATCCGGCTTTGACAACCTTTGGCCCAGGAGGCGAATGAACCACTTCAAACACTCCATGTTCCTTCAGAACATCCATATCCTCGTTCATAGCCATCTCCCACCACTGTGAATCAGATCGTGAGTGGGTCTGACTCAGAGAGACAGGGTTTAGCAAACTCTCCTCAACCGAACGTAGAATGCAGGTTTGTGCATCCAGCAAAATCTGACTTATTTTCCACAGGTTTGCTGTGTTGTGAGCACACAAATGCTCACATTGCAGCTGCTCATACCCTACCAGGGTGTCTGGCAATAGTGCAACCTAGAGTTCTCCCCTGACCGACAACCCAAGCACTTCAGCGCCTCGGTCTCCACTCAAAGCCTGATGGCTAAATGGTATGCGCTTTAGTCACCATGGGCTGAGAGGAGGACGCTGCACACTAGGTAGAGACGACCCGCAAGAATACTTGCAGGTCAACGTCAATGACTCAGGCACAAGAGCAGTGGGGGGAGAGTCACGCTTAGGATTAGGGGGAGCCACATGCGGCAAAGAGAGTGATGCTGCTGGACTCACAAAAGGGGAGGCGGCAAGCGGGCAAGAGGATGCAGAGATTGCTAGACTGGCAAAGAGAATGGTTGGATTAGCGGCAAGATCCATGGGGAGGGATGAGACTTAAGGAGACAAGGCAGGCAAGGAAGGAGAGACGCAGGGTGAAAATTAAGGCAGAGCATGGAGTGACCCCTGCAAAGAAGCAAGCGCAAAGAGCTTCATGGCCTATGGGAGAGGCTGCTCATTGCGCCACGGGCAAGGAGACAAACGGCACTGGAGGACTAGCAGCAATAGCACGCATAGAAAAAACAGAAGGAGACATAGTAGTAAGACCCACTGATGTGCCAGGGCTGCCGAGGTCAACCAAAGTACCCTCCCCCATGAAGCGGACACGCGGGCATGAATGGGTGCGATGGTTGGATGCCTGAATCCAGTGCAAATCATGCTACATGTAGGACTCAAGAAAGAAAGCATCCCATGACTCGAGAATGCGATGTCTGTATGGATCCCAGAACTTCTAGGCTTTAGAGTGGGGTGTGACCCCAAGAAACAGACATAAACGCCCACGAGGCAACTTGTTGCTCTACTCGACATCTGGGACCCACACATATGTAAGACAGCCGCAAACACGTGCCGAGCAGAGGTTGGCACGGTAGCTGGAAACACTAAGCAGCAGGTTGGGGCAGCAGCATTGTTGATGCAGCGTGCGGGCTTCCACGCTCGTTGCTCAAGTATGTTGCACCCTTAGTTCGCTGCTCTAGAAGCCAAGTCTGGATGCTCTGGGTTTGTTACTAGGAAGTGCGCGCGCTAGTGTTAGCGCCAGAAAGCACCTGAAAACTGGAAGTAACTGGTTAGGAGTGAAGAATGAACAACAATGGGAGACCCTCTAAGTTCTAGCTCCCCCTCCCAGCTCTGTAGAGCTTGTTACTCAGCTAACCAGCCAATCAGAAAATAGTCCTAGACCTATTTTCTGGCAGGCAGGGTTTTCTCAATGAGCCCTACCAGACGGTCAAAAGCCCAAAACCCAGGCGTCGTCCGTTTTGCCTGAAAACTGGAACATACCATAATACCGACACTACGAACGCAGTCGTGCAGTTAGAAACAGCTAGAATAATAGTAGAGAAAGGTTATGACTGCCCGAACCCAGGCAGTGCCTACTGTGGTCCATTGTTCCAAACAGTGCCACGCAACATGAAACATGGACCCTAGGCAGAGCATGACACTACAGACGCAATAGCACAGTCAGATCCAGCGTTGCATGCCCGCAGACAGCCTCAGTGGTGGTAGTGACTGCCAGCGGCTCGACCGCCAAGGAGGCCTGCCGATGGATCTGAGCATGTTGACGCGGGGAGGAGGCTCCAGCGAACTGCGTGTAGGCCTCAGCGTGCGTCCGCTCCACCGGACGACACTCCAGCGGCGTCAAGTATCGCCATCAGTCATCTACACGTCGATGTACACAAGCCGGGAGGACACAACAAAGGACAATGAGAGATGCGGAAAAAAACAACACTCCCCCATGACTCACAGGCGCAGTGCACATGGGCGGGCAGCGTCACATGCAATAGTTAAACTCCACAAGGGCACAAAGAGACGCAGGCAAGGACAAAGAGTGTAACTTACGGATGCACACCGACTGAACTCACAGCCTTCTTGAATGAGTCACACTTCAGTGCCTTGGTCAAAAACCCAGCCAATTGCCATCCTGTCTCAACCCTCACAATGTTGATGTTGCCGTCATGCCACAACGAACACACATAGTGATACTCAACATTGATGTGCTTTGTGCGTGTGTGATGCACGCCATCATTTTCGGCGATGGCCATGGCACTCTCATTGTCATAATGCATCGTGATGGACGTGACGGACTGACGCAGTTCAAACAACAGAAGACGCAGCCACACGCTCTCACATGCACCTGAACCAAGGGCTACGTACTCAGCCTCAGCATTGCTATGTGCAATGCATCCCTACTTGCCACTGCGCCAGGACAGAGCCGTGCCGCCAATCATAAAGATCCAGCCTGTGCGACTCTTACCGTCCGGACTGCCAGCCTAGTCACTGTCGGTGTAGCCCACCGCAACAACAGACGGCTATCGGTGGAACATGAGACCTTGTCGTAGAGGCGAGATGACATAGCGCAATACTCGGATCGTGGCCTCGAAGTGGAGGTGATGTGGTTCCTGAGAGAACTAAGCCAGGAGATTGACAGCGAATGCGATGTCTGGATGTGTCGTCATCGCGAGGAACATCAGTGACCCGATGATGCGGAAATACGCGATCACGTCTATCGGCTCCCCCACCACGGCTGGATCAAAACTCTTCAGCATCGCCTCACCATCGGGCGACATGGGTGAGGACGCTCTCAGCACAAGGGGCAGGTCCTCAGCGAAGTGCCTTGACAGGGTGTGGACGTAGGCAGCCTGGTGGACGTGCAGTATGCCCGCGGAGCGATCATGCTCAAGCTCCATGCCCACAAAGACTCGCGCTGGCCCGAGGTCCTTCATCTGGTAGGCAGCGTGCAGCAGGTCCTTGACCCGCTAGATGGCAGCTGCATCCGGTGATGCGATGAGCAGGTCATCGAAATAGACCCAGACGGCGACAAGTGTCTGATCTCGCGGGCTGATGAATAGTGAAGGATCGGCACAGCTGCGAAGGAGGCCGCCGCTAAGAAGCGTACGACTGATCTCTAGGTTCTAGCAGCGTGGTGACTGCTTCAAGCCATAGAGAGCTTTCCGCAGCCTCGAGACCTTGCCAAAGCCGTCATCAAAGCCTGGAGGCTGCATCATGTAGAGATCCTCGCCCTCCAGTGAGCCATGGAGGAAGGCGTTGCTCACGTCCATCTGATGCAGTTCCCACCCATGTTTGGGAAACCAGGCTGAAAAACGCCCGGCTGATGGAGAACCGACCGACCAGGGTAAAGATCTGGTCATAGACGATCCCAGGGACCTGAGCAAACCCCTTGGCTGTAAGACGGGCCTTGTACTTGTCCAAAGACCCGTCTGACTTCCACTTCCCTTGGAGAACCCACTTGGCACCGATGGCCTTGCGGCCCGGAGGAAGATCGACGAGCTCATAGACGTGATGTTGTCGAATGGCAGCTAGCTCGTTGGCACATGCAGCTTCCCAGTGAGCGGCCTCGGGAGACGCCCGAGTCTCACGCAGGGTGGCTGGATCCTCTGGTTGCTCCATGGAGCAGACAGTGCAAGGACAGGAGGTCGTGGGGTGAGAGGATGTGCGAAGGTGGCCTGAGTGCCAACTATTGGCCTGGGTCTGAGGCTCCCGCCCGGACCACGAGTGTAGCATGCCGATACGGATGGGGTAGCCAGCCCTGAGGGACCGACAGATGCAGATAGGACAGCCGACCCTGAGGGGCTGGCAGGGACGGGCGGGGCAACCAGCCTTGAGGGGCCGGCGGACACGGACGGGGTAGCCGGTCCTGAGGGGCTGGCAGACACGGACGGGGCAGTCGGCCCTGAGGGGCTGGCGGACACGGACGGGGAGCCGGCCCTGAGGGACTGGCGGACACAGACGAGGCAGCCGGCCCTAAGGGGCTGGCGGGCACGGACGGGGCAGTCGGCCTAAGCGACTGGCGGACACGAACGGGACAGCCGGCCCTTAGGGGCTGGCGGACACGGACAGGGCAGCTGGCCCTGAGGGGCTGGCGGGCACGGACGGGGCAGCAGGCCCTGAGGGGCTGGCGGGCATGGACGGGACAGTCGGCCCTAAGGAGCTGGCAGGCACGGACGAGGCAGCCGACCCTAAAGGGCTGGCGGACACGGACGGGGCAGCCGGCCATGAGGGGTTGGCGTACACGGACGCGGCATCCGGTCCTGAGGGGCTGGCGGACACGGATGGGACAGCCTGCCCTGAGAGGCTGGCGGACACGGATGGGACAGCCGGCCCGGAGGGGCCGGTAGGCATGGACGGGGAAGTCGGAAAAAGGTGGACCCGCGAGCGCAGATGATGGATTGTCCGGACGCGGTAGGACGGAGGGCTGACCCACCACTCCCCCACGCGACGGGAGGAACATTGACGTGCTGGACCGAATGAGGTCACAAGGAAACAGGTCATCAAAGGAGAGGGCATCACGGGACTCAACAATGAAACGTCGAGTGGGATCCCAAAAACACCAGGCCTTTGATTGACGGGAGACGCCGAGGAAGGTGCATGGACGACCATGAGGCTCAAACTTTCTACCCTGGTGTGGAACAGGCAACCGAACGATGGTTACATAGCCCCAAACACGAGTCGGACGCAGGTCGGTGTGTTCACTACACCAGTATTGGTATGGGGGGGTTGACTGACAAGGAATGGGTCCATGGGAAATCCTGTTCCAGAACCACATCATGTAGGTCATCGCCTCGAAGTAGGAGCCGTCAGAGATGCCAGATTCGATGCGCATGGTGCGGAGAGCATCGGCCATGGTGTGGTTCCACCGCTCAGAGACGTCGTTCTGGGCTGGCGAGTAAGGTGCCAACGTCTCATGATGCACCCCACGGGAGGCAAGGAAAAGAGTGGTCTCCCCCAGAAACTCACCCTCGCGATCAGAGCAGAAGCGGTGGAGGGAGCGACCACACTCGCGTTCAGCGTGGACAAGCCAGTCCCAAATGGTGGCAGCGACGTCGCTTTTCTGACGAAGGCAGAAGACCCATCGCTAGCGAGAGTAGTTGTCTGTAAGGATCAGAACGTACCGAGTGTGCTCGCCGACAGACTCTATCGGGAGAGGATCCATGACATCAGAGTGAACGAGGTCGAGCGGGGCGGACGCTCGAGAGGTAGAGAGGGGGTAGGTGGAACGATGCATCTTACCTTGAGCGCAATCAATGCACTCGCTGGGACACGGCAAAGGAAAGGTGGCAGAGTCAAGACCCGTGGCTAGCTGTGTGCGAAGCATGCTGTCAACAGCGACAGAGTGGACGTGAGAGAGGCGGCGATGCAGGAAACACGTGTGCTACGGAGAGAGTGTGCTGGTGACAAACACGTGGCCAGTGTGAATCGATGAAGAGGAGACAGAGATGGGAGCAGACAGGCGCGGTACATGCCACAATTTGCCGCGGGCGGTGGCATGTAGAACGACACGACCGGACGGACGCAGCAACACAGTGTCCACCCCACATGAATGCAAAATGTCCATGCTCATGCATTCAAGGGAGGTGACAGACAGGAGGCTGAGCTCAAGGCCAATGGGGATGAATCTTGACCCAGCCTCCTTTCCTCTAAAGTGTTCTGATACCGATGTAACGAATTGGTACGGGAAGCTAGGCCCATTGGGCCAAAACCGCGGTGATTAAGGGTCTCCGACCCTCAACCCATCCCGTCCAATCGCCCACAGGCCAAGGACCCGTTCAAGCCATGAGGAGAGGTCGGCCCGCGCTACACTCCTCCAACCTAGGAGTGGACCCGCCTTCGGCGTCCATAGAGAGACTTGAACCCTGGAGCTCTGATACCAAGCTGGAAACACTGAGCAGCAGGTTGGGGCAGCAACGTTGTTGATGCAGCGGGCGGGCTTCCACGCTCATTGCTTAAGTCTTCTGCCCCCTTAGTCCGCTGCTCTAGAGGCTAAGTCTGGATGCTCCGGGTTTGTTACGCAGAAGTGCACGCGCCAGTGTTAGCACCAGAAAGCAGCTGAAAACTTGAAGTAACTGGTTAGGATTGAAGAATGAACAACAATGGGAGACCCCTCCAAGTTCTAGCTCCCATCCTAACTCTGTAGAGCTTGTTACTCAGCTAACCAGCCAATCAGAAAATAGTCCTAGACCGATTTTCTGGCAGGCAGGGTTTTCTCGGTGAGCCCTGCCAGACGACCGACAGCCCAAAACCGAGGCGTCGTCCGTTTTGCCTGAAAATTGCACCACACCATAATACGAAAGCTGCAAACGCAGTCGTGCGGTCAGAAATAGCTAGAAGAATAGTAGCAAATAGTTATGACTGCCCGAACCCAGGTAGTACCTACTATGGTCCATTGTGCCAAACAATGCCACGTAACATGAAACATGGACCCTAGGCAGAGCATGACGCTGCAGACGCAATAGCACAGTCAGATCCGGCGTTGCATGCCCATAGACAGCCTCTGCGGTGGCAGTGACTGCCAGCGGCTCGACCACCAAGGAGGCCTACCGATGGAGCTGAGCACATTGACGCGGGGAGGAGGCTCCAGCGAACTGCGTGTAGGCCTCAGCGTGCGTCGGCTCCACCAGACGACACTCTAGCGGCGTCAAGTCTCGCCGTCAGTCATCTGCACGCCGACGTACACAAGCCTGGAGGACACAACATAGCACAATGAGAGACGCGGAAAAAACCAACAACGGTGGCCAAATCCCACCATTCATAGGGCGTCACATGAAGCAGGAGGGGGTTGTGAGGCACACGATTCCACACCCAGGTCATGTAGGACATCGCCTCAAAGGAAAATAATTTTGAGAGTCCGGAATCGGCTCGTATGGACCGTATGGCATCCATCGTTGTATGGTGCCAAAAGTTCAGAAACTCCATTCTGTTGTAGCGTGTAGGCCGTAGATAGGTCGTGGGTCGCGCCGTGCTCCTGAAGGAACTAAGTAGTAGGATCCATAAACTCTCCCCCATGAGCGGACCAAAACTGGTGAAGACGATGGTTGGTCTGACGTTCAGCCTGAACAAGCCAGCATCGGATGACTTGCGATTCATCACTTTTTGGTGGAGACTGAACACCCAATGGTAGTGAGAGTAATAATCAATCAGAGTGACGAAATTAAGTCCCCGCTCTGCCTAAGACTAATGGTGTTAAATCGAGATCGAGACCGGTCTCGATCTCGATTGTCTCGATTTTGTCTCGTCTCGTTGTCTCGTACCGCACGACACGAGACAATCTTGCATTGTCTCGCGCGAGACGAGTCAAGACGGAGACACGTCACATGTCATGCAAGATCGAGAAAAGAATCTCATCTCGCAGTGTGATTCTCGCTCTTTTTTTCTCTAGACCTGCCACGTGTGCCAAGGACGCGACCCACACTGTTTGGAAACGATCGCGGAGGGTCAACATTAACATTACAAAACATGACATAGCTATTTTTTCGGAAACAAACCAATGATATTCTGAGTCTTCGAGTAGGTTTAACTAGTAACTTGTTCTTTCCACGTCGTTGACAATAGTCTTTTCGCTCTTTGTATAATGTTTTTTATCTCCACGTCAGCTGGTTGCACATGTTGGGGCGCCGACAAGTCGTGGAACTGTGTCGTGTCCAGTGGTCGAGACGTAACAACTGCCAGGCGAGGTAGCAAAAGAGGTACGTCTTAACTTTGGAATATCGGGTTTGAGTTATGAACTTAGTAGTTTTCTCAGGAAATTATTTTCAGTTAAGCTCTTTTCGAAAACGTTCCTCGTAGTCAAAAGTGCACTGGTCGCGAAGTGGGTGTGTTCTGACAGCTCGTCGCGTCATTTCCCTCACCCCTCGCAATGGTGCAACAGGGATATTTTCAAGGACGTGAGCGAGACCGAGACGAGACCGAGACAAGCCTGAAGTAAATCGGTACGAGACCGAGATTTTCTCGTCCTTTGTACCCGGTACGAGACATCTCGTACCGAAGTGAGAAAAAATGAGTTTGAGATCGAGACATCTCTTCTCAATCTCGATTTAACAGGCCTACCTGAGACTAAGCGGGAAGAGGACCCATCAAATCGGCATACACAAGTTCAAGGGGTAGGGAGGTAATGGATTGAGAAGGGGGTTAGGTGGAACGATGCATTTTCCCTTGAAGGCATGCCAGGCAATCGGTCTGCATTGGTTTCTTAAATGAAGCTAGGTCAAGATCAAGGGCTGGCTTGACACAAACCAATCACTCAATCGTTGCAGTGTACATGAAAAAATTACTGGTGCAACAATTTTTGGTGTGCTGCAGACGAGGTTCCAGTCACAAAGAGGCGTGCATGGACTGGTGGAGAGGCAACAACACAACATGGAACATGATACCGACTACCGACTGCAACACGACGGAGGACAACCGACCCAGTGGACCAGGTTGCAGAGGAGACACCATTGGCGTGGATGACTGTGAGACCAAAGCGATCGCATATGGGAACGGACAATAGACTCATCTCAAGGTCAGGAACAAACAATACATCAGAGAAATACATAGGACCTGTAGGTCCGTCAAACTGAACAGTTCCAACCCTGTGGACACGTAGCTACCGGCCAGACCCAGTTCACACATAGTAGAAAGAACCAATAGGACCAAGAAAGAAGATGTCACCACGGAGACAGGACATGTTATGGGTTGCACCTAAGTCCACGACCCATGTACCGTCCGAAAATCACTCTGAAAAATACACAAAACAAAGCGAAACTGAACCATCCGACAAACATGCGGACTGGGCAGGGTTGGGGCAGACTGACCGACCGACCGACCGGACCGACCAAAGTTGCCATATGTCATGACCATTTATCATGACCACAGAATTTTTCAAGAATCATGACAACAGTGGAGATGAGTGGATACAGATTGAAATCTTTCAAGTCACCCAAAGTGAGCTATACATTTCAATTCTAGAGTAGAAGTGCAGCTGAAAGTTACAGTCAGGGGGAAAAAAATGTGCTGAGGTGCACTTACATTATGTGACCACATGCGCCAAAATTCCCTGGAGCTTGACAATTAAGGAACCATTTAAGTTCGTTTTTTTTTGTGGCAGGTTCTAAGATCCGGTTCTCTGCATTACCCTTATTATTCTAGATCCTTTGCCAGATTTTGTGCTCATTTCTGCTCCTGCCTCATCTAAGTCAACTGGAAACTGATAGCCTAAAATCCACTAAGGAAAAAATCTGCAGGGTAGACAAGAGGCAAAGACATAGCATCTTCTTTTTTCTTGGAGATCGGATATCAGGCCCATACTAAACCATTGACATTTTATCCGAGAAACAAGTCTCATTCACTACTTAGTGTGATTTCACATCGTGACAGTACACAAGGCCTGTTAGTGAATCTTTCTTCACTCGTTAAACTCTCTCTGCGAATTTCTTCGGTCATGCCCGCCACAGCCACTTTCAGAATAAGCTTTAGTATGCAGTGGATACAGCAAGCAGCAAAGACTAAAGCAACCAGCAGAAGCGATTGCGAGGTCTCTCTCTACTTTAACCTCTACTTTGTTTTTTGTCAACTTCGACTCCTCAAACGCCTTGCGGATGTCTGCGCTCATGCCCGCCGCAGCCACTTTCAGAATAAGCTGCAGTGGAGACAGCAAGCAAAGACTCTCTACGAATTTCTGAGGTCTCTCTACTTCAACCTCTATTTTGTTTTCTTCGACTTCTCAAACGCCTTGCAGATGTCTGCGCTCATGCCCGCCGCAGCCAGCCTCGAGATGATCCGCAGCGGAGACAACAGAAGAGACTTGAGCAGCCAGCGAAGCAATGAGGCAGAAGGAAAGACACCGCGCGCAATTGCAGCCTGAATTAATGCCGTGGGGGAGGAGGACGTCGTGACGAGAAACTCTCCGGTCTTCACGGCAGCTAGCGTTTTTGCGGCGATGGCGTTTGGGTCTTCCGCCTTCTCGCGGCTGTAGAGGCTGTTGGTTTTTGCGCTCATTGTGCTCTGTTGTGTCCTCCCGGCTTGTGTACATCGGCGTGCAGATGACTGACGGCGAGACTCGACGCTGATGGAGTGTCGTCCGGTGGAGCCGACGCACGCTGAGGTCGTCTCGCAGTTCGCTGGAGCCCCTCTCTCCGGCGACGTGTTCAGCTCCATCGGCAGGCCTCCTCGGCGGTCGCGCTGCCGGCAGTCACTGCCACCGCAGTCGCTGTCTGCATGCGTCCAGTGCGTACTGTCGTGCCTGCGTCGTCATGCGCTGCCTAGGGTCCCAGTTGCATGTTGCATGGCCCTGTTTGGCAGCATAAACCATCGTGGGCACTGCCTGGGTTCAGGCTGCCATAACTCCTTGCTACTATTTTTCTAGCAGATTCTGACCGCACGGCTGCGTTCGGAGCGTCGGTATTATGGTATGGTCCAGTTTTCAGGCAAAACAGACGACGCCCGGGTTTTGGGCTGTCGGCCGTCTGGCAGGCCTCACCGAGAAAACCTGCCAGCCTGAAATTAGCTATTTTCTGATTGGCTGATGAACTGAGTAACAAGCTCTACAGAGCTGGGGGGGGGGGGCTAGAACTTGGAGGGGTCCCCCATTGCTGTTCATTCTTCACTCCTAATCAGTTACTATCAGTTTTCAGCTGCTTTCTGGCGCTAAATCTGGCGCACGCGTTTCTGAGTAACAAACCGAGAGCTTCCAGACTTAGACTCTAGAGCAGCAGACTGAGGGGGCAGCTGACTTAAGCAACGAGCGTGGAAGCCCGCACGCTGCATCAACAACGCTGCTGCCCCAACCTGCTGCATAGTTTTTCCATTTTGGTATCAGAGCCAGAGCGTAGCAGCAGCAGCAGAAGACTGGGGAACAGGTGCCAGACAACGCCGGCGGACCCCCATATGCGCCAGTGCATGGGAAATACTGCCGGATTTTTTCCGACAGCATTGACCCTCCTGGTGGCGGCGTCAGATTTTTTCCCACGGCCACTGGGCCAGGGGAAAAACTGCCGAAATTTTTCGGCAGCACTGACCCCCACGCGTGACGCGAGGAGGTGAGCGGCAGGCGGCGTTTGACGTCTGTGGGCGACGACGCACGCGGCAACGTCACCCAGGTGCAGTGAATGGCACCACCAGCAGTAGCAGGCAAAAGCAGCAGCTCGCAGCAGCACACAGCAGCAGCAGCAGCTCGCAGCAGCAGCAGCAACAGCCCGCAGCAGCAGCACCTCGCAGCAGCAGCAGCACCTCGCAGCAGCAGCAGCAGCAGCGTGCAACAGCAGCAGCAGCGTGCAGCAGCAGCAGTCCGCAGCAGCAGCCCGCAGCAGCAGCAGGCAGCAGCTGCAGCAGCGTGCAGCAGCAGCAGCGGGCTGCAACAGCTGTTGCAGCGAGCTGTAGCAGCCGCCAGCTACAGCAGCAGCAGCAGTGAGCAGCAGCTGGCAGCTGCCAGCCGCGGCTGCAGCTGCCCGCTGCTCGCAGCGAGCGAGCAGCGAGCAGCAGCCCGCTGCTGCCAGCGACTAGTAGCTTGCTGCTGCTAGGAGAGCAGCAGCCCGCTGCTCGCAGCAGACAGCGGGCTGCTGCCCGCTGTGACAAGAAAAAAAAAAGACAACAAAAAATTCCCCCACCCCCGCAGCTCGCTACTACAGCACGCAGCAGGTGCAGCAACACTCAGCAGCAGCAGCAAGCTGCACCAGCTCGATGCTGCAGTAGCAGCAGCTACTGCAGCTTGTAGCACCACAACTGCAGCTGCAACTGCAGCAGCATCAGCAACAGCAGCAGCAACTGCAGCACCCGCAGCAGCAGCAGCAGCAGTAGCAAACAGCTGCAGCAACAGTAGTAGTAGCAGCAGCAGTAGCAGCAACAACAGCAGCAACTGCAGCAGCAGCAGCAGCAGCAGCAGAGCAGCAGCAGCAGCAGCAGCAGCGGCGGCTACAGCAGCATCAACACCAACAACAGCAGCGGCGGCCCCAACATTCGCCGCTGTTGACGTGAGCACCCCTCTGCTGACGTCACTGCAGATGTCACTGCTGACGTCATCAACAAAAAAAGGAGGGTGAGAAAATGGGGAAAGGGGGAAGGCTAGAGGAGTGGGTAGACTCCCCACTCCCCCAACCTCCTGCTGAAATCAGCAATACAAAGACAAAAACAAAAAAAAACACAGACACCAAGGCTCTCGGCCTGACCACTTCTGGCATTATCGCAGACCTTCACCCGGTCTCTGCATTGGGGTACGCCATGCTTCATCACGAGCATCAGCATGCTGTTGTGGCTGCACTCGCACGCATCCCACCTGGGGCTCGTGATGCACATGCCCTCTCAGTCCGGTCCACAGCGCGCCCAGAGGACCCTTCCACCCTACGCGAGGCTCGGGCCTCCCCTGAGGCCGCACATTGGGATGCTGCCTGTGCCGAGGAGCTCGCCGCTATCCAACAGCACCACGTGTATGACCTCGTCGACCTCCCTCTAGGTCGGAAGGCCATTGGTGCCAAGTGGGTCTTTCGGCGTAAGTGGAAGCCTCACAGATCCTTGGACAAGTACAAGGCCCGTCTCACAGCAAAGGGGTTTGTTCAGGTCCCTAGGATCGATTACGACCAGATCTTCACCCCAGTTGGCCGGTTCTCCACTAGCCGGGCATTGTTCAGCCTAGTTACCCAGCACGGGTGGGAGCTGCATCAGATGGACGTGAGCAACGCATTCCTCCATGGCTCACTGGAGGGTGAGGAGCTCTACATGACGCAGCCCCCAGGCTTTGACGACGGCACTGGGAGAGTTTGGCGGCTGCGGAAGGCCCTCTATGGCCTGAAGCAGTCGCCTCGGTGCTGGAACCAGGAGATCAGCAATACGCTTCTCCGTGGCGGCCTCCAGCGTAGCACCGCTGACCCCGCACTGTTCATCAGCCCGCGAGGTCAGACCTTCGCCGCGGTTCTGGTCTACGTCGACGATCTCCTCATTGCGTCACCAGACACGACAGCCATCTTGCACGTCAAGGACCTACTGCACGCCGCCTACCAGATGAAGGATCTCGGGTCTGCCCGAGTCTTCCTGGGCATGGAGCTCGAGCATGATCGCTCTCAGGGCATCCTGCATGTCCACAAGGCTGCCTATAAGCAGACCCTGTCAACTCGCTTTGCCGAGGACTTGCCCCTCTTGCCGAGTGCATCCTCATCCATGTCACCCGATGGCCAGGTGAAGTTGAAGAGTCATGACCCAGTTGTTGTGGGGGAGCCAGTTGATGTGACCACGTATCTGCGGGTCATCGGGTCAATGATGTTCCTGGCGACGACGACGCGTCCAGACATCGCGTTCGCCGTTCACCTCATGGCCCAGTTCTCTCAGGAGCCGCATCACCTCCACTTTGAGGCCGCAATCCGAGTACTGCGCTATGTTGTCTCGACCCCTCGGCGAGGCCTCATGTTCCGCCGTCAGCCGTCCGTCGTTGTAGTGGGTTACACCGACAGTGACTGGGCCGGCAGCCCAGACGGTAAGAGTCGCACTGGTTGGATCTTTCTGGTTGGGGGCACATTTGTGTCCTGGCGCAGTGGCAAGCAGGGGTGCATTGCACGCAGCACTACTGAGGCTGAGTACGTGGCCCTTGGCTCAGGCGCGTGTGAGAGTGTGTGGTTGCGTCGTCTATTGTCCGAGTTCTGTCAGTCTGTCGCATCCATCACCTTGCATTGTGACAATGAGAGTGCCATTGCCATTGCAGACAATGACGGTGTGCATCACACTCGCACAAAGCACAGCAATGTTGAGTATCACTATGTGCGTTCGTTGTTGCACGACGGCAGCATCAGCATCGTGTGGGTTGAGACAACACTGCAGCTGGCTGGCTTCCTGACCAAGGCACTGAAACGGGACTCGTTTAAGAAGGCTGTGAGTTAAGTCGGCGTGCGTCCGTGACTTTCTTTCTTTGTCTCTGCCTGCACTTCTATGTGTCCTGGGGGAGTCTGTGTGTTGACCGTGTCTCTGCCCGCCCATGTGCACTACGCCTGTGAGTCATGGGGGAGTGTTGGTTTTTGCGCTCATTGTGCTCTGTTGTGTCCTCCCGGCTTGTGTACATCGGAATGCAGATGACTGACGGCGAGACTCGACGCTGATGGAGTGTCGTCCGGTGGAGCCGACGCACGCTGAGGTCGTCTCACAGTTCGCTGGAGCCCCCTCTCTCCGGCGACGTGTTCAGCTCCATCGGCAGGCCTCCTCGGCGGTCGCGCTGCCGGCAGTCACTGCCACCGCAGTCGCTGTCTGCATGCGTCCAGCGCGTACTGTCGTGCCTGCATCGTCATACGCAGCCTAGGGTCCCAGTTGCATGTTGCATGGCCCTGTTTGGCAGCATAAACTATCGTGGGCACTGCCTGGGTTCAGGCTGCCATAACTCCTCGCTACTATTTTTCTAGCAGATTCTGACCGCACGGCTACGTTCGCAGCGTCGGTATTATGGTATGGTCAAATAGAAAACTATGCAGCAGGTTGGGGCAGCAGCGTTGTTGATGCAGCGTGCAGGCTTCCACGCTCGTTGCTTAAGTCAGCTGTCCCCTCAGTCTGCTGCTCTAGAGTCTAAGTCTGGAAGCTCTGGGTTTGTTACTCAGAAACGCGCGCGCCAGAGTTAGCGCCAAAAAGCAGCTGAAAACTGATAGTAACTGATTAGGAATGAAGAATGAACAGCAATGGGGGACCCCTCCAAGTTCTAGCCCCCCCCCAGCTCCGTAGAGCTTGTTACTCAGTTCATCAGCCAATCAGAAAATAGCTAATTTCAGGCTGGCAGGTTTTCTCGGTGAGGCCTGCCAGACAGCCGACAGCCCAAAACCCGGGCGTCGTCCGTTTTGCCTGAAAACTGGACCATACCATAATACCGACGCTGCGAAAGCAGCCGTGTAGTCAGAATCTGGTACAAAAATAGTAGGGAGGAGTTATGGCAGCCTGAACCCAGGTAGTGCCCACGATGGTTTATGCTGCCAAACAGGGCCATGCAACATGCAACTGGGACCCTAGGCAGCGCATGACGACGTAGGCACGACAGTACGCGCTGCACGCATGCAGACAGCGACTGCGGTGGCAGTGACTGCCGGCAGTGCGACCGCCGAGGAGGCCTGCCGATGGAGCTGAACACGTCGCCGGAGAGAGGGGGCTCCAACGAACTGCGAGACGACCTCAGCGTGCGTCGGCTCCACCGGACGACACTCCATCAGCGTCGAGTCTCGCCGTCAGTCATCTGCACGCCGATGTACACAAGCCGGGAGGACACAACAGAGCACAATGAGCGCAAAAACCAACACTCCCCCATGACTCACAGGCGTAGTGCACATGGGCGGGTAGAGACACGGTCAACACACAGACTCCCCTTGGACATGTAGAGGTGCAGGCAGAGACAAAGAAGGTAAGTCACGGACGCACGCCGACTGAACTCACAGCCTTCTTAAACGAGTCCCGCTTCAGTGCCTTGGTCAGGAAGTCAGCCAGTTGCCGTGCTGTCTCAACCCACACGATGTTGATGTTGTCGTCGTGCAACAACAAACGCACATAGTGATACTCAACATTGATGTGCTTTGTGCGAGTGTGATGCACACCGTCATTGTCTGCAATGGCCATGGCACTCTCATTGTCACAATGCAAGGTGATGGATGCGTCAGACTGACGCAACTCAGACAACAGACGACGCAACCACACACTCTCACATGCGCCTGAGCCAAGGGCCACGTACTCAGCCTCAGCAGTGCTGCGTGCAATGCACCCCTGCTTGCCACTACGCCAAGACACAACTATGCCCCCGACCAGAAAGATCCAACCAGTGCGACACTTACCGTCTGGACTGCCTGCCCAGTCGATGTCGGTGTAACCCACTGCAACGACGGATGGCTGACGGCGGAACATGAGGCCTCGCCGAGGGGTCGAGACGACATAGCGCAGTACTAGGATCGCGGCCTCAAAGTGGAGGTGACGCGGCTCCTGAGAGAACTGGGCCAGGAGGTTAACGGCAAACGCGATGTCTGGACGCGTCGTCGTCGCCAGGAACATCAGTGACCCGATGACCCGCAGATACGTGGTCACATCAACTGGCTCCCCCACAACAGCTGGGTCATGACTCTTCAACTTCACCTGGCCATCGGGTGACATGGGTGAGGATGCGTTGGGCACGAGGGGCAAGTCCTCGGCGAAGCGAGTTGACAGGGTCTGTACATAGGCAGCCTTGTGGACATGCAGGACGTCCTGAGAGCGATCATGCTCGAGCTCCAAGCCCAGGAAGACTCGGGCAGACCCGAGATCTTTCATCTGGTAGGCGGCGTGCAGTAGGTCCTTGACGTGCTGGATGGCTGTCGCGTCTGGCGACGCAATGAGGAGATCGTCAACGTAGACCAGAACCGCGGCGAAGGTCTAACCTCGCGGGCTTATGAACAGTGCGGGGTGAGCGGTGCTGCGCTGGAGGCCGCCACGGAGAAGCGTACTGCTGATCTCCTGGTTCCAGCACCGAGGCGACTGCTTTAGGCCATAGAGGGCCTTCCGCAGCCGCCAAACTCTCCCAGTGCCATCATCGAAGCCTGGGGGCTGCGTCATGTAGAGCTCCCCTCCCTCCTGTGAGCCATGGAGGAATGTGTACCTCACGTCCATCTGATGCAACTCCCACCCGTGCTGGGCAACCAGGCTGAATAATGCCCGGCTAGTGGAGAACCGGCCAACTGGGACGAAGATCTGGTCGTTATCGATCCCAGGGACCTGAGCAAACCCCTTTGCTGTGAGACGGGCTTTGTACTTGTCCAAGGATCCGTGAGGCTTCCACTTACGTCGAAAGACCCACTTGGCACCAATAGCCTTCCGACCTGGAGGGAGGTCGACGAGGTCATACACGTGGTGCTCTTGGATAGCGGCGAGCTCCTCGGCACAGGCAGCATCCCAATGTGCGGCCTCAGGGGAGGCTCGAGCCTCGCGTAGGGTGGAAGGGTCCTCTGGGCGCGCTGTGGACCGGACTGAGAGGGCATGTGCATCACGAGCCCCAGGTGGGATGCGTGCGAGTGCAGCTACAACAGCATGCCGATGCTCGTGATGAAGCATGGCGTACCCTAATGTAGAGCCCGGGTGAAGGTCTGCGATAATGGCAGAAGTGGTCAGGCCGAGAGCCTTTGTGCCAGGGTCCCCACTCATGACCGTGGGAGTGGAGGAGACACGTGGAGCCACAGGGGGTCGAGGCGCCACGGAACGGGGAACGACGGTTTGTGCGCTCACTGTCGGCCGAGGTCGGAGGCTGCCGCCTGGGCCACGTGTGTAGCGCGGTCGGGCAGAAGATGGTGCTGAGTCCGACGGGCCGACGGAGGCGGACGGTGCTACTGGTCCGGAGGAGCCAGTAGACGCCACAGGCGCTGCTGGGCCAGAGGGGCCAGCGGACACAGCTGGGGCTGTCGGCCCAGAGGGGCGACTGGATGCGTCTGGGGCTGCTGACCCGGAGGGGCCAGCGGATGCGACTGGAGCCGTCAGCCCGGGGGGGCCAACGGAAGCGACTGGGACTACCGGCCCGGAGGGACCAGCGGACGCGATTGGGGTTGTCGGCCAGGAGGGACCATCGGACGCGACTGGGGTTGCCGGCCCGGATGGGCCAGCGGACGCAACTGGGGCTGCAGGCCCGGAGAGGCCGATAGAAGCCACTGGGGCAGCTGGCTCAGAGTGGCCAGCGGACGCGACTGGGGTTGCCGGCCCGGAGGGGCCAGCGGCCGCGACCGGGGCTACCGGCTTAGAGGGAGGACGGAGTGATGTGTCACCCGGAAGCGACAGGACCGAGGACGGACTCACCACTCCCCCACGCGACGGGAGGGACACGGACGAGCTGGAGCGGATGAGGTCGCGGGGAAACAGGTCCTCGAAAAAGAGGGCATCGCGGGACTCGACGATGCACTGTCGGGATGGGTCCCACAAGCACCAGGCCTTGGACTAACGAGACACGCCGAGAAAGGTGCAGGGGCGTCCGCGGGGGGCAAGCTTGCCACCCTGCTGTGGAGCGGGCAGCAACACAACGGCTACGCAGCCCCAGACGTGAGCCGGGCGGAGGTCAGCACGCCGACCGGACCAGTGCTGATAGGGCGTGGACTGGCGGGGAAGGGGACCGTGGGGAACCCGGTTCTAGACCCAGGTCATGTAGGCCATGGCCTCAAAGTAGAAGCCATCGGAGAGACCGGACTCGACTCGCATGGTGCGGACGGCGTCGGCCATGGTACGGTTCCACCGCTCGGAGACGCCGTTCTGGGCGGGTGTGTAGGGCGCAGACCTCTCATGGCGGATACCACGGGAGGCGAGAAAGGTCGTGGCCTCACCCAGGTACTCGCCACCGCGATCGGAGTGAAAGCGACGAAGGGGGCGGCCACACTCGCGCTCCGCGAGGACAAGCCAGTCCTGAATGGTGCGGGCGACATCGCTCTTCTGCCAAAGACAGAAGACCCAACGGTAGCGAGAGTAGTCGTCCGTCGGAGTGAGGACGTAGCGGCCATGCTCACCGACGGACTCGGTGGGGAGAGGGCCCATGACGTCCGAGTGGACAAGGTCAAGGGGGGCGGACGCCCGTGAGGAAGAGAGGGGGTACGTGGACCGGTGCATCTTCCCCTGAGCGCAGTCAATGCACTCAGTGGGGCATGGGAGAGGGAAGGTCTCCGGATCAAGGCCCTTGGCTGGCTGGGTGCGGAGCATGCTCTCTACTGCGGCAGAGTGGACGTGGCAAAGGCGGCGGTGCAAGAGGCGGGTGTGCTGAGGAGAAAGCGTGCTGGTAACGAACACATGACCGGTCGCAGCCGACGGGGAGGACACGGGAGGGGAGGAAGTGAGGCGGGGAACGTGCCACAAGTTGCCACAGGCGGTGGCGTGCAGTACGACAAGACCCGACGGACGCAACGACACAGTGCCGACACCACGTGAGTGCACAACGTCCATGCTCATGCGGTCAAGGGCAGTCACGGACAGGAGGCTGAGCTCGAGACCAAGGACGAAGAGAACATCGGTCAAAAAGACATCACCGGCCGGACCACGGAAACGAACGACGCCTACCCCACGGACACGCAACACCTGGCCGGAGCCTGTCCGGACCCCGGAGACATCGCCGACGGGACCGAGCATACTGAAGGCCTTGCGAGAGGCCGTCATGTGATGCGTGGCCCCGGAGTCGATGATCCAGGTCTCAGCAGGGTCCTGGATAGGGGTCGCCAGATCAGTCATGGTCACATGGCAGCAAGCGAGGGACGCGGACACGGTGGACGGAGGAGCGAAACGAGACTGCCAGTCGTCAAGCCATGCAATGTCGTCAAGGAGTGGGGTGGATGAGATCACGGGAGACGACGAGACAGACGAGGAAACGGGACACGATCGTAGCTCAGTCTCAGTCATGCAGGGATGGGCCGGAGGGTAGGAGGTGACGCAACTCGCACTTCCCTGGGGAGGAGGGCGAGGGAGGCCAAGCTGGAGCGCAATGAACTGCTCTAGCTGACGCTCTCGCGATGACGGTCCAGGAGTGTAGACAGAATGCGGAGTGACGGCGCCGGAGCCCGCGTAGTAGGGTGACTGAGCCGGCGAAGGAAGCGGAGGTGCCGACGGCTGAGGGTAGTACTGTTGCGGGTAGGACTGCTGCGGCGTGGGTGGCTGCAGGACATGCGGAGTCGT
Organism: Penium margaritaceum; assembly: GCA_023375785.1. NCBI lineage: Eukaryota > Viridiplantae > Streptophyta > Zygnematophyceae > Desmidiales > Peniaceae > Penium > Penium margaritaceum. Next base: position 121,152 of record SZWC01000872.1, on the reverse strand, counting down.
CGGAGTGGCAGAGGTGCTGGACGAGGTCGGAGTGGTAGGAGCAGCAGCAGCGACGGCGGCAGAGGCGAGGTGGCGCTCCCGCTGGCGTCGCATGGTGGCGATGATGCGGGCCTCGTCCGTCGGGAGAGGGCACGTGTACCACCCGTGCCTAGGCTGGCCACAGTTGTGGCAGACCGAGCCACTACCGCTGGGACCGGTCGAGGACTGCTGCTACTACTGTTGCGATGGACCCTTGCCCTTCTTGTTCCGACTTTTCTTCTTCTTCCCTGAGGGCGATGAGGTAGCTGTGACGGGGGAGGCAACGGCCACGGAGGCAACGGCAGGGGCGGCGACGGCAGGGGATGCAAGGGCCTCTGCGCGATGGAGCTGGGACTCCTGGCAAGCTTCCTCAATGCGGAGGAAGAGCTCGTATGCCCAGGGCATGAGAGTGCCCTGGGCCTCCATGGTGGTGAGGACGTCCTGAGGATAGTGGACGAAGACGTCCGCGTATGCGCTGGTGGCGTCGCGCTTGATGATGAGGAGCGCGGACAGAGGGGGTGGAGCTGATTTGCCGAGTCGACGGAGGATGTCCTCCGCTCGCTGCCAGTAGGCAGTGA
>SZWC01000872.1:80164-105424 GCA_023375785.1 Penium margaritaceum | reverse complement strand
CACACACACACACACACACATACACACACATACATACACATACACACACATACATATCCCACACACACACACATATCCCACACCTCCCCCCCCACACACACACACACCCCACACACACACACATCCCACACACACCCAATACACACATACACACATACACACACACACACACACACACACAGAAGCCTTTAAACACATTGTCTTATGTAATAATACGAAACTATGCCAAAATTTGATTTGTAACCTCTGCCTAAAGTTTGATGACAATAGTTACCCGGTAATTACATTGTCTATATTAAATTCCGATCACTTTAACATTTTTTTCTGCACACATAAGTCAAAATTTGTAGGCGTTATCCATGTCCTACAGGCATGTACATGAAGGAATGTAGATAGTTATCTATTATTATTTATTATGATTAGCATGGCATGTTATAAGCAGAAATTGGTTGAGATGTAGCTCAACCAAGTATTTTGTGCCTCCTCAATGCACCACGATGGCTACGAGTGTACAAATTCTCAAACCCTTCATTACTATTGAACTTCTTACCATGAAAATGTAAACGCGACGATGAATTCCAGTAGCTCATCGTGGACCAGATCCTGCTCGCCCATCACATGTTGCAAGAGAATCCACAAGCTTCACGCACAACATAAACCCATTGCCCGTGATTGGAAAAGAACTTTCTTGGCCTTGTGTTGGGTGTGGATTATCATTCAAACATTCATGAACGTGCTTTTCGTCTCTCATGCAATTATATGCCTGGAAGTAGCTATGGGTTCTAGCCAGCTGCTTGGTGTGTCTCCCTGTCATTGAGACCTCTCTGCCAAATGTCATGGGGCATGCATTTTGCATGCTACATTTGGTATATTGTGGACCAAATTTTCACCTTTCATTGATCTCCTCGGTGGGCCAGGGATGGCCATTGATGTGTTGAGATTGTGCATGGATTTGCACAGAAATATTCCCCGAAGCACAATTGTCTCTAGTAAAGAATTTGTGTGCGGCGATATGGCTGATATATCCGTGCAAGTGTCAGCACAACTCTCAGATGTACGTGAATTTATTACTAACCATGCCATATCCAAAACGTTACAAACAAAATACGCCATACCCTTTGCATGGCCATGCCTGATCGAGCAAAGTGGGGTGGGTGATGTGTCATCCCCTTGTTGCGAGAATCGCGATCGAGCGATGAGCCTTTTGGCCTTCTTTTTGGGACTCGCAAATCCCCATCCACGGATTTCAGGTTTTCTATGTTTGCTCAGGCGGAGCCTATGCAAACATAAGACCCTACATCCACGAATGGGATTTGCAAGTCCAAGAAAAAAACAAAAGGCTCATCACTCGATCACGATTGAGCGAAAACACCTTTTCCGATATTTTTTTCTCAAAACAAAACCCACTTTATTACATGCAAACTGCTTTAAAACCCTACCCCAAATTACACTCGAGATTTTAGGGGTTTTATTTTTGCGCGGGCTCCTGCTGGACTCCACGGTAGCGGGGTCCAGCAGGTTCCCTTTCAACGCACGGGGTGTTTTGGACCCCCCACTCAGAACCCTCGCAAACCTTTGTAAGAAAAGTCACAAACCCCTCTATAGAGGGGTTTATGATTTTTCTTTCATGTCTGATGACATTAGCATGCTGTCGCTGGATGGCATGCACAGTCGGCAAAGCGTATACATTTGGATATGGCGTTTTTCTGCATGCTCAATGGGTATAACGCCAATAAAGAAGGGAAAAGATCCATAATTGGACATGGTATGGTTAATGTGTGAAACATGGGTATGGCGATAGATATCGAGATTTCTGTTAATATATGGTCACTCCCCCGGTTTTTGTGACCCCATGAAGGTTACGCAACCTGTGCAACCACATTAAAGCCCATGGGATCCACGTGACAACCATATAATAGATCACAATTTATTCTCACATTACCATGCCTAGCTGCTTATTCCATAACCAATATCGTGTGGTATTGTACCTTGATCGCATTATCGAAACATGTGCTTGCACCATGAATCGGAGCTGATGACCTAGAAGCCGAAGAACTATGGTGGAGAGCCAGATTGGCCGATATGAAAGCATGCCATGTGCCACGAAGGCAATGAGTGTGAATTCTACATGAATTGAACAAATCCATGTGGAAGTACTTTCCACATGGTGGATCACATCATGTAATGAAACATTTTATAGAAATGTAACATGTCGAGTCTCCAGCTCCTGCTCTGAAGTCCTCGTCAGAGTTCGCAGAATGACATTCTCAGTCCGCGTCAGGGGTTTTCCCCCTTTGCAAGACTGAGGGGCACTCGTCATCAATGACCCAGAGCAGGGAGACTGGAATATTTCGAGTCTCCGGAGGCCCATTTCTGTTCTTAACCCTACCTTTGGTTTTGGGATCCAAACCGAGGTTTTTTACCTCAAACTTGTGTGTTCGCACGAGTTATTTCGTTACTTTATGTCAAAGTTCGTCGCAAACGACCTTCGATTTACGTTTTGACGTTCTAGCGCGAAATCGTCGCGTGCGAGACACTCTGGCGATTTTGCGCCAGTTCTCTCGTCCTCATCCTCGCTCCCCCTATGCCTTGTCCTCACTTGCTCGTTTGCAAGGAGGGAGAGGGGGGGCGAGGGCACGAGGCCATGAGGCCTCGCCCTCGAGGCCCTCTCGGCCCCTGAGCCGCCGATCGGGCTAAGGCCGCGATTGGCGGCTGGCGGCTAGCCGGCTGGTTGTCAGCTGGTTGCTTGGCCGGCCGCCAGCCGTCTAGTCGGCCGGCAGCGAGCTGGCCGGAGGCCAGCAAAGTGCTGGCTGCCGGCCAGCCCTCGTTGACGCGAGGGGTGGTGCGCAACCACCCCTCGCTTCAATGAGGAGGGAGGGCCGAACCGGCCCTCCCTCTACATTCCTCCCCACTTATTATGAACCGTCCCGGTTCATGAACAAAAAGTAGGATTTCTAGTCAGTGAGTCATCAACATTGTGAAAGGAGATTAATAATTGCAATCACCAGCTAAACATGAACGCGTGCATGGCACTTCGACCTGAGCTGCAGCTTGTCAGTCAGCACGGCTAGCGACCTCCCCTCTTTAGGCTGGAGCGTCTGCGCGACAACCATGTTGGGCGTCCCCAACCTCCTATGGTTGTAGTCCATGAATGCCGCCCTGGGGGAATGTTGTTCACTTTTTCCGCGTTTAGGTGGTACCCCCTGACACGCGTCGATCCGTGCGAGCTACCAACTCGCTCCAATACTCGTTGACCACCCCTGTGGGCAACCGAGACTCGGGCTCCCATGAGTTATGTTCAGGTTATGTTCCACACCCGACCCAATGAACAAGGTATTCCCTAACAATCGGCGATCGGAGAGTACGCTCTCGGTGCTGAAGTAGGCGCAGAACCTCGTATTGGCCATCGGCAACAAGGACTGCAGGTGGTGGCTGAACGGTTTCCTTAGACGTGTATGGAGCCAGCAGGCTCACATGAAACACGTCATGTATCTTCATACTCGGTGAAAGCAGTAATGGATAGGCCACCGGCCCGATGCGTGCAACGATGGGAAACGTCCCAATCCCCTTTGGTAGAATTTTTCATGCCCCTAGTGACTTCAGCAGAAGATTCCTAGTGCTAAGCAACACTTTGTCACCGATGTCAAACGAGACCTCACGGTGACTTTTGTCGACATATGCCTTTTGTCGTTGCCGAGTAGCTTGAAGGTGACCCTTCGTCTCCTCTAACTAGGAGTCGATGCGCTCGGCAAAGGCTTGAACAGAAGGAACCTGTCGTCTTGTACTCCCACTCTTCACCAATGAAGAGGGTACCACTAAATGCCGACCACTGTTCAACACGAACGGTGTGAACTATGTGGACTCGTTCATCGAGTTGTTCACCGTAAACTCTACCGGTGCTAGGAATTCGTCCCAACCATGCATGGCAGGATCCACGTACATGCGGAGCATCTGCTCCAGAGTGCAATTCATGCACTCAGTTTGTCCGTCAGTTTGAGGGTTAAATGCTGTCGACATTTGCGACTCACTGCCGAAGTACTCATGCATCTTTTGCCAGAACTTACTAGCAATTTTTTTTTCTCGATCGGAGATAATGCGCAACGGCAAGCCGTGGTACTTTACGACATCCTCAAAGAAGAGACGAGCGGCCTCCTCTGCATTCAAAGCAGTGGTTGTAGGAATGAAGTGTGTCATCTTTGTCAAAAGATCCACAATCACTAGTATTGCATCGTGGCCATGGGCTGTGTCCGGAAGACTAGCAATGAAGTCCATGCTGACGCACTCCCATGGAGTCCCAGGAATGGGAAGTTGTTGGAGGAGTCTAGCAGGCTTCTTCTTACTAGCCTTACTCATAAGACATGGGTCGCATGTCATGCAATACTTAGGGACATCGACACTCCATCCTGGCCACCAATAGTGGTACAAGAGTGCCTGTCCGGTCTTTCGGGGTCCCACATGACCTGCGATCGGCTGGTCGTGGAACTAGGAGATAATTTTTGCTCGAATGTCTCCCAAGTTTGGCACAAAAACTTGTTCTCCGTGCCAGGAGATTCCTGCGGCCTCCACCAAGCCGTACTTGTCCAGATTTTGAGTGTCTGGAAACCAAGAATCCACACAGCATCCCATCCGGATCCTGTTTATATAACCGTTGTAATAGATAATCTCCCGTGGTAGTTGCCGCAGAGCTACAACGGGATCTGGTGATTATACTGTTGCTATTCTAATGGCCATAAAATACCCACCAACCTCGATGGTTGCTTTAATTTCCACAGGCTGTCGGCTTAGGGGATCGGCCACATTGATGCGTCCTGGCCGATATTCCCATGTGAACGAGAATCGGCTCAGGTATTCGCTCCAACACGCCTGTCGTCTTGACAGGTTTGGTTACGTTTGGAAAATTAACAATGGATTATGGTCGGTCACGACTGTCACACCCCCTTCAGCACCCTCAAGGTAGCAATGCCACATGTTGACAGCGTGTATTACCTCAAGGAGCTCTTGATCCCCAGTCGTATACCGCGTTTTTGTGGGGATGAGCTTCCGGCTCTCATACGCAAATGGGTGACCGTTCTGCATAAGGACGGCTCTGAGTCCTACTACCAACGCATCACATTGATCCTCCCACGGTTGCGATGGATCTGGAAGAGCTAGGACGGGCACTGTGGATAGAAGCTATTTGACTCAGAGAAAAGCGTTCTCGCAATCAGATGTCCATTCCCAACGCACGTCTTTTCACGTGAGCCTGGCTAGCGGTGCTACCAGGGTCGAATACCCTTGGATAAACTGTCGAAAGTAGTTTCCAAGGCCGAGGAAAGACCAAATCTGCCCAACATTTTCGGGGCGTGGCCAGTCCACAACAGCTTGGACCTTTTGTGGGTCGACACGGATGCCGTCCTTACCAACGATGTGTCCAAGGTATTCGAGCTCATCTTGTGCAAACTTGCACTTGCTCACTTTTGCATAGAACTTCTGTTCCCGAAGGATTGCGAGAACTTTGTACAGATGTTCTATGTGCTCTTCCATTGATTTGGAGAAAACCAAGATGTCGTCCAGGGAAACCGAGACAAACTGTCCGAGTTGCTTGGGGAACGTTCGGTTCATTTCTCCTTGGAAAGTTGCCGAGACATTTGTAAGCCAGAAGCATAATACTCGGAACCGATAGTGTCCCAAGTTCATTCGAAACGCGGTTTTAGGCACATCATCTTCCGTGATGCGGATTTAATGGTACCCTTGAGACAAATCCAAGGACGAAAATACTTTTGCGCCTTGGAGTTCGTGAAAAATGTCCTCAGTCCACAGTAAGGGGAATCGATTTTTCACCGTCAGCTTGTTCAACGCCTGGTAATCCACGCACATGCGTAAACCACCGTCCTTTTTGTTCACAAAAAGGATCGGCGTACCGTACGGCGAGCTACTGGGCTCGATCCACCCTTTTGCGATGTACTCTTTGATTTGGCGTTCGGCCTCTCGCCTTTCTGTTGGACTAAGGCGATACATGAGTCTGAACAGAGGAGTCGCCTCTGGTTGCAGTGGAATCACATTTAGCGTTAATGGACTACAAATCATGCACTTGAGTTCGAGTGCATCGGCCAAAATGGCCGCGTCGGAAATTTCTTTCCGACTTCGTCCTCGATTTCAGAACTCACCGAAATTGAGGGCGAAGTCTTCGCGTTCTGTCATCGGCTTCGTCGATGTCAGAACGGTGGTCGATGCTCGATCGCAAGGTCGCGATCGAGCGACGACCCCTTTTTTTGCGTCAAACATGCAAACCCCCTTGTACAATTTAGGGTTTTTTGTGTTTTGCGCGGGCTCCGCCCGCACAAAACACAAAACCCTACATGTACATTAAAGAAAACCTAGATAAACAAGCAAGTACAAGGTCAAGAAGAAAAAGAATACTTTTCTTTTTGTCTTCTGGTCTTTCTTGGTCTCTTCCTGTGTCTTCTTGGCACACCTTGTCCCCCCTTGGAGGCGCCTTTCTTGTGCTCCACGACAGTGTGGCAGCCTCCAAAAATTCTCCAGGTAGCGCTTTTTTCCTGTTTCCTTTTCTCTCAGGCCATGAGAGTCTCTGGTATTGGAGAAAGGCGCTGTCCCAATTTTTGGTTGAAGAGGAGCGGAAGGAGCCTTGAGAAGAGGGGAAAAGTAGGTGGTTTTGGGGATGGATACTCCCTATCCCATCCCAAAAAATTTCCCCTAGCCCACTAGGTGGGTGAAGAGACTGTGGAGAAGGGGCCCAAAAAAGTAGAGCTCTTCTCTAGCTTCCTAATGCACTTTATGGCGCTTCAAACGGTGAAGTGTAGATGCTGTAGTCCTTTCTGGCGTTTCTGTTGCGGCTTGCAGCTGCTGACGGCGTTTTATATATGTCGTAGCCGCCGTTTCCATTGAACTCTTTGTCGCAGGGGTCGTCTGGCTCTGAGAACCACTATAACGTGTCGAGTCTCCAACTCCTGCTCTGAAGTCGTCGTCGGAGTTCGCAGAATGGCGTTCTCAATCCGCGTTAGGGGTTTACCCCTTTGTAGGACTGAGGGGCAATTGTCATCAACGACCCAGAGCAGGGAGACAAGAATATTGTGAGTCTCCGGAGGCCCATTTTCGTTTTAAACCCTACCCCTGGATTTTGGACCCAAACCCGAGGTTTTTACCTCAAACTCTTGTGTTCGCACGAGTAATTTCGTTATTTTATGTCGGAGTTTATTGCAAACGAACTTCGATTTACGTTTTGACGTTCTGGTGCAAAATCGTCGTGTGCGAGACACGCTGGCGATTTCGCGCCAGTTCTCTCATCCTCACCCTCGCTCCCCATATCCCTTGTCCTCGCTTGCTTGTTTGCAAGGAGGGCGAGGAGGGGCGAGGGCATGAGGCCACGAGGCCTCGCCCTTGAGGCCCTCGTGGCCCCTCAGGCGCCGATTGGGCTGAGGCCGGGATCGGCGGCTGGCGGCTAGCCAGCTGGTGGCCGGCCGGTCGCTTGGCCGGCCGCCGGCCGTCTAGCCGGCCGGCAGCGAGCTGGCCAGCAGCCATCGAAGTGCTGGCCGCCGGCCAGCCCTCGCTGACGCGAGGGGTGGTGCGCAACCACCCCTCGCTTCAGTGAGGAGGGAGGACCGAACCGGTCCTCCCGCTACAAGAAACCTGCTCTTAATCCCTTGTACCTCAAGCCTCGTCCTTTGCAAGGTTTGTTACATTAGAAGGGGTACTGATGGGTGACGTAATTTTTCACAAATACTTAGCATTAGAGGCAAGCATTTGACATCATGCAAATCTTATTGCATTGAGTGAGTCAGCTTGTAATACACACTAGCATCATTACTTGAAGCAAATACATAATGTGGCGCAATCGCATTTCTCTCCTTAATTGGATAAAATTCAAGGGTAACAACAAGCATAGGAAAAGGATGTGAGATACCAGTTATAGAAGTAGGATGTGGCTCACGTTATTGTGCAAGTAACATATACTCACAAAAGCACTTGAATATTCAAGAAAAATCCATACCAACTATATGTTTGAGAGGATGTTATGCCCCTTGTTCATAGAAGGAATATGCAAAAGGATTCACCTCCCAGGCTCATTGACTCACCGTACTTGTACTGTTGGGAGGTGTATCTTTGAGACATGGGTCATAAAGAGAGGCACAAGCAAAGCCGATGAATCCCAGTTTACTATTATTGCTCATGTTGAGTATGACCATTGTGATTCCATCCCATACAAACATCATACTCAAATTCCATGGTCGTACTCGTTTAAGGAGACCTTATCACACGTCCAATCTAGCCTTGGAAGGACACATTTCTAGTCGTGTTGGACCCATGGATTTACATTAAGGAACCAAGCTATACTTAGGATGGTGTAACGGGTCGGAACCTCCAGCTCCTGCTCTCTAGTCATTGTCGGAGTTCGTAGAATGGCGTTCTCAACCCGCGTCAGGGGTTTGTCCCCTTTGCATGACTGAGGGGCAATTGTCATCAACGACCCAGAGCAGGAAGACTCAAATATTTCGAGTCTCCGGAGGCCCATTTCCATTTTTAACCCTACCCTTGGTTTTGGGACCCAAACCAGGGGTTTTACCACGAACTCGTCTGTTCGCACGAGTTATTTAGTTATTTTATGTCGAAGTTGATCGCAAATGAACTTCGATTTACGTTTTGACGTTCTGGCGCAAAATCGTCGCGTGCGAGACATGCTGGCGATTTTGCGCCAGTTTCTCTCGTCTGTCGTCCCTTGTCCCCCTCCCTCGTCCTCGCTCGCTCGCTTGCAAGGAGGGCAAGCGGGGGCAAGGGCACGAGGCCACGAGGCCTCGCCCTCAAGGCCCTCGCGTGCCCTCAGCCGCCGATCGGACTCAGGCCGCGATCGGCGGCTGGCGGCTGGCCGCTTGGTGGCCGGCCGGTCACTCGGCTGGCCAATGGCCGTCCAGCCGGCCGGCAGCCAGCTGGCCGGCGGCCAGCGAAGTGCTGGCCGTCGGCCAGCGAAGTGCTGGCCGTCAGCGAGCCTTCGGTGACGCGAGGGGTGGTGCGTAACCACCCCTTGCTTCAGCGAGGAGGGAGGGCACAACCGCCCCCCCCCGATACATTCCTCCCCACTTATTATGAACTGTCTCGGTTCATGAACAACAAGCAGGATTGTCAGTTAGTGAGTCAACAACATTGTGAAAGAAAATTAATAATTTCAATAACCAGCTAAACATGAACAAGTGCATGGTACTTGGACCTAAGCTACAGATTGTAGGTTAGCATGGCTAGCGGCCTCCCCCCTTTAGGCTGGAGCGTCCGCGTGACAACCATGTTGGGCGTCCCCAACCTCCTATGGTCGAAGTCCATGAATGCCGCCCTGCGGGAATGTTGTTCACTTTTTCCGCGTTTAGGTGGTGCCCCCTGACACGCGTCGATCTGTGCGAGCTGCCAGCTACCCACGACCGGAGAGTACGCTCTTGGTGCTGGAGTAGGCGAAGGACCTCGTATTGACCGTCAACAGCAAGTACTATCGGTGGTGGCTGAATGGTTCCCTCTACCGTATATGGATCCATCAGACTCACATGTAACACGTGATGTATCTTCATACTCGGCGGAAGCAGCAATCGGTATGCCACCGGCCCAATGCGTACAACGATGGGAAACAGTCCAATCCACTTCGGCAGAAGTTTTCATTCCCCTGGCGACTTCAGCCGAAGATTCTTAGTACTAAGAAGCACTTTGTCAACAATGTCGAACGAGACCTCACGACGACTTGTGTTGGCATATGCCTTTTGTCGTTGCCGAGCAGCTTGAAGGTGACCCTTCGCCTCCTATAACAAGGAGTCTATGCGCTCGGCAAAGGCATGAGCAGAAGGAACCTGTCGTCTTGTACTCCCACTCTTCACCAATGAAGAGGGAACCACTAGATGCCGACCATTGTTCAACACAAACGGTGTGAACTGTGTAGACTCGTTCACCGAGTTATTCACCGCAAACTTTGTTGGTGCTAGGAATTTGTCCTAGTCATTCATGGCAAGGTCCACGTACATACGGAGCATTTGTTCCAGAGTACGGTTCACGCGTTCTGTTTGTCCGTCTGTTTGAGGGTGAAATGCTGTCGACAGTTGCGAATCACTTCCAAAGTACTCGTGCATCTTTTGCCAGAACGTACTAGCAAATTTTCGATCTCGATTGAAGATAATACGCAACAGCAAGCCGTTATACCTTACGACACCCTCAAAGAAGAGACAAGCAGTCTCCTCTGTGTTCACGCTAGTGGTTGTAGGAATGAAGTGTGTCATCTTCGTCAGAAGATCCACAACTACTAGTATTGCATCGTGGCCACGGGCCGTTTCCAGAAAACCAGTAATGAAGTCCATGCTGACGCACTCCCATGGAGTTCCAGGAATGGGAAAATGTTGGAGGAGGCCCGCAGGATTTTTGTTACAAGCCTTATTCCGAAGACATGGATCGCATGTCATGCAATACTTACAGACATCGACATCCCATCTTGGCCACCAATAATGGTCCGAGAGTGCCTGTCCAGTTTTTCAAGGTCCCACATGACCTGCTGTCGGCGGGTCGTGGAATTGGGAGATAATCTTCGCTTGAAGGTCTCCCGAGTTTGGCACAAAAACTTGCTCTCTGTGCCAGAAGATTCGTACAGCCTCCACCAATCCGTACTTGTCTACATTTTGAGAGTCTTGAAACCAAGAATCCACGCAGTATCCCATCCGGATCCTGTTCACAAAACAGTTGTAGTGGATAATCTCTCGAGGTGGTTGCTGTAGAGGTGCAGGGGGTTCTGGTGTTTGCACGATTGCTGTCGCAACGGCCATAAAACACCCACTAACCTCGGTGGTTGCCTAAATTTCCATAGGCTGTCGGCTTAGTGGATCGGCCACACTTATGCGTCCAGGCCGGTATTCCCATGTGAACGAGAATTGGCTCAGGTATTCCCTCCAACGCACTTGCTGCCTTGACCAGTTTGGTTGCGTTAAAAAAAACACCGATGGGTTATGGTCGGTCATCACCGTCACAACCCCTTCAGCACCCTTGAGGTAGCAATGCCACATGTTGAAAGCGTGTACTACCGCAAGGAGCTCTTGACCCCCAGTCGTGTACCGCGTTTCCGTGGGGATGGACTTCCGGCTTTCATACGCAACTGGGTGACTGTTCTGCATGAGGACGGCTCCAATTGTTACTACCGATGCATTACATCGAACCTCCCATGGTTGCGATGGATCCAGAAGAGCTAGTACGGGCGCCGTGGATAGAAGCTCTTTGACTTTGAGAAAATCGGTTTTGCAATCAGATGTCCATTCCCAACGCTCGTCTTTTTGCATGAGCCTGGTTAGCGGTGCTACTAGGGTCGAATACCCTTGCATAAACCGTTGAAAGTAGTTTGCAAGACCGAGGAAAGACCGAATCTGCCCAACATTTTCAGGGCGAGGCCAGTCCACAACGGCTTGGACCTTTCGTGGGTCGACACGGATATCGTCCTTGCCGACGATGTGTCCAAGGTATTTGAGCTCATCTTGTGCAAACCTACACTTGCTCACTTTTGTATAGAACTTCTGTTCTTGAAGGATTACGAGAACTTCGCCCAGATGTTCTATGTGCTCTTATATTGATTTGGAGAAAACGAGGATGTCGTCCAGGTAAACCAAGACAAACTGACCGAGTTGCTTGGTGAACATTCGGTTCATTTCTCCTTGGAAGGTTGCCAGGTTATTTGTAAGCCCGAAGCATAACACTCGGAATCGATAGTGTCCCATGTGCGTTTGAAACGTGGTTTCAGACACATCATCTTCCGTGATGCGGATTTGATGGTATCCTTGGGATAAATCCAAGGGAGAAAATTCTTTTGCCCCTTGGAATTGGTCAAAAAGGTCCTCAATCCACGGTAAGGGGAATCGATTTTTCACCGTCAGCTTGTTCAACGCCCGGTAATCCATGCACATGCATAAACTACCATCCTTTTTGTTCACAAAAAGTATCGGCACACCGTATGGTGAGCTACTTGGCTCGATCCATCCTTTTGCAAGGTACTCTTTGATTTGGCATTCGGTCTCTCACGTTTCTGCTGGACTAAGGCGATACATGGGTCTGAACGGAGAATTCGCCTCCTGTTGCATTGGAATCGTATGACCCATGTATCTTTCTGGTGGAAGCCCAGCCGGTGGGACTTGGAATACATCCGAGAACTCCACCAATAGAGATTTGATCTCTTGTGGCGTGTCTTCCTTCATGTCGTCCTCCACTTTTTCCAGCTGAGCCAAGAAGTATTGACAACCTTGTCGAATACGTCTCTTGACCTGCATCGCAGACAAGCTGGCATGGACTTTGAGTCAGGTCGGTGATAATTCCATACTCGGAATCAACGTAAAGCGGCACTATCCATTTCGGAGGATCAAACACTTTGATTCAAAGCACATCAGGGCCTTGTTTTCATGGAGCCAGGGATCGCCTCGCACCACATCAAACGGGTTAAGAAGGTTGAGTACCTTCAACGTGACACACTGTGTGTACCCTTGAATATATTTCTCCGCTTTACAAGTACCGATCACGGGTAGCATACGGTTGTCACCGACAACAGCTGCGCCATTCGATGGCTCGTACTTCAGGCCACATTATCGGGTAAAACCAAGGCTAACAAAGGAGTCGTCTCCTTTAGTGTCAGCAAGTACGTTCACGGGAGCACCAGCTAGGTGTCCTTTGAACTACATCGTCATATTGCCTCTACTCTTCCGAGTGGATAGGCTCGACGACGGCAAGCTGAGTTTGTGATAAACACAGAATCTGTATGACGAGCATCGCAACTCCCATGATTCACTCACTCGAGTCCACATCTTGTGGGCATGTGTGAATTCGGCTAGCACCTTCTAGTCTTTAAATTTTACTGGGTCGAAATCGTCGACTAAGGGTACCGCGAACATGATTGAACTCATTTCTTTGAGGACATTTGCTTCAATCACAGTGTCATACAACTCTTGCATAATGGTTGCTGTCGCCACCACTAATCATGTACGATCATGCATCTCGTCTGGAGATGCAAGGTTTAGTGGGCAATGACGGTCAGCAAGTGTAGAATGTGGTTCAACAAGAGGAGAGAAAGCAACAAGGAAATTTGAGCTCGTCAAAAACTCAAATTGTTTAGCATCCTCATCTGAAAACATGAACCCACACTCGTGATCCAATTTTACCCCTGAGTGGTCCCCACTAATATCACTCAGGGGTGGGGAAAGCCCGTCCCACGGCCTTGTCCGTTACCACGGCCGGGCCCATTGCCGCGACCATGACCTTGTCCACGGCCCTGTCTGCGACCTTCTAATACACCATCCCCACGAGGTGTTGCTGCTGCAGCTAACGCCGTGACCTCTTGTCCTCCAGCATCAGCCTCAGGGCACTCAGCCCTAAAGTGGCCCGGTTGCATGCAGTTGTGGCAGAGCCCTTCGCGGAAGGCTACGTTGCGACGCTCACGTGCCGCTTGCAGCTTGTCATTCTCGCGGCTGCGCTTGTTATTGGGGCCCTTGTGTCCACCAGCCTTCTTGGCTGGAGGGTTTCCGGGCTGCTTGCCCTTGGCCCCGCCTCGCTGTCTAGCTGACCCACCAGCCCCTGCAGCGTCCATGCGCATGTCGCGGCCTTGATGTGCACGCGTGTTCGGCCGTACATCAGAGTAGTGCTTCGAGTTCGCCGAATACACTTTGCTCATGTAGTCGTTCAATGCCCTCCAGCTTGTCCAAGGTTGGCCAGTGGCTGTCGTGGTGTTGTCCTTCAACTTCTCGCTTGCGAGACCATCACGCAAGTACTCTAGCAGCATGCACTCCGGGTACTTGAAGGTCTGAGTCCCATCGCCCTCGGTGAAGCTTTCGACTTCCTCCACGAGTGCGGTGAACTCACTCAAGTAGGATTCGAGTGAGCCGCCCAATTGCATGAAGTCCTTGATCTTGTGGAAGACGCGCTGCGCCTCCTCACGTTGGGTGCACTTCTTACACATGATCGCGCAGAAGGCCTCCCACGGCATAGGCTGCCACTCAAGGTACGACTCTTGCGCACTCCACTCCTTGACTTCATACTTGAAGAGTTTGTCTTCAAGCCGCGTTGTGGCAAGGTCGCCCAACTGGCTAAGTGGAGCCTTGTGGACAAGTAGAACGTGCTCCATGCGTTTCAGCCAGTCGGTCAGCTTCACGCCGTTTCGGAAGATTTCCACACTATGGAGGAAGGACGTGTTCATGACCGGCCCGTAAGTCGTCGAGGTAGGCAAGTCGTCACTTCCACCGACAGTGGTATCCGCAGCTGTGGCACGCTGCGCTTGCCGCTGCACCTGCACCTGGATTACACTCTATAGTGCCTTGTCAAGGTTGTTGCATCGGCGACCAGGCGCTTCAGCTGGCGATCACAGTCGAGGTCTGTGATGCTCTGCCCGACGTGGGCCAGCAGGTTGGCGAATGCGAACTTGAGCTCTGATGTCGTCAGAGCATCGGTGATAACCTCCATGGCCTCATGTTTTCCGTGTACCCTTACCTACTACAGGAGGGTACGGTTTGCATACACGCCTCCAAGGTGTCCCGCCTTTCGGAGGAGACTATCGTCGGTGACAATGATCGAGTGGGCACTGCCTTGCCCGATTGCGGCCACGTCGTAGGAAGGGGGGTCCGCCCCCATTCCTTTGAGTGGTGCCGTATGTCCACCGTCGGTGGTGATCTTGAGGCGGCCTGTCGTCTCAGCAACAAATCCGCAAGCCTACGATGGTCACCGCGAATTGCATTCGCGGCGTCGTCATCTGGCTTGTTCTTGCGGGAACTTCCCGTGTGACTGCTTTTAGCACCCTTGCTGCTCTCGGCAGCCTCGCTGCCGTCGGCAGCTTCAGGCGATGCGGCGGGCGCCTTATCCTTCTCAAGCAATCGGCTCGAGTTTGCCACACGACGATGGCGATGGTCGTGATCCTCGTCGCCTTCGCAATCGTCGGCATCGCGCTCTTCGTCGGGGTCCCCCTCTCATAGATCCTCCTCCATCACATCGTCTATCGCGTGGGGGTCGTCCACGTACACGTCGACGTGCGGATTGACGTGCTTGCCGAGCACTTTTTTGGCCTCTGCACGCTTCTCGGTGTCGCCGAGGTTGGTGTCGGTTGCCTTAGGCGGTACGGTGGCCTTAGGCGGTCGGGTTGCCTTAGGCGGTACGGTTGCCTTAGGCGGTACGGTTGTCTTAGGCGGTACGGTTGCCTTTGGGTTGGCAACCGTGCTCGCGGCGACGGCTCCTAAAATTTGGAGTCCGCTGAGGGCGTGTGGTGATAACGTCACCACCTTGCCCTTTTTGGTCTTGGACAGTTCGGCACTTGCCATCTCATCGCTCGTGCAACTAGCACGTGAAGGTCGTTGTGAGGATCATCCCACAATGAGGAGGAATCGCCTCCTTGCTCTCACGACCGGTGAGGCAATTATTAATTTATTTTCTAGTTTCCTAGGCCGCCATGTCGGCACAAGGGCGTGGATTTTATAACTCGTCTTCCTAAGACGTGACTCACGGCAATTGGTAGCGACTAGATTCTAGGAAAACAGAAGATTACAATACAAGGAATTGACAAGAAGTGTGAGTACCGCTCACAAAGACAGGGCAAAGAGGGAGAGAGTAATTACAACAATTCCTAACAACTCCTCCAACCCCTCTTTTAACTTCTTATCTTTCTCCTGTATTCTTGTCTTCCTTGGCCTCCTCTTGAGTCTTCTTCGTCTCGCACCCCTTGGCGGTGTCCTCCTTGAGTCGGCGGCATTGGGGAAGCCGCGAAGAGTCCTCAAGGTATTGTCCTCCCTCTTTTTAGGGTTTTCTCAAGTCGTGAGAGCCCCTGGCCTTGGGAAGAAACGTTGTCCCAAATTTTGGTTGAAGGAGGGAAGAGGGAACCTTGGAAATGGAGGTAAATTGGTGGTTTTGGGGATGACCACTCCCCACCCCATCAAAAAAAGATCCACCTATCTCCTTGGAGTAAAGAAGAAGCTCAAAGGAGTTAGAGGGTTGAAGTAGAGCTCTTCAAGAGCTTTCGAACGTGCTTTTTGGCGCTTGAAATGGATTACTATGGATGTCATATGCTCCTTTGGCGTTTTTGCTGCTGCTTGTAGCTGCCAGCAGCGTTTTATATAGGACGTAGCCGTCGTTTCCATCGCCTTCTTGGTCACGGTGGTCGTCTGGCTCTCAGAACCACTGTAACAGGCCGGAACCTCCAGCTCCTCCTCTGAAGTCGTCGTTGGAGTTCACAGAATGGCGTTCTCAGTCCGTGTCAGGGGTTTACCCCCTTCGCAGGACTAAGGGGCAATCGTCATCAATGATCTAGAGCAGGGAGACTGGAATATTTCGAGTCTCCGGAGGCCCATTTCCGTTTTTAACCCTACCCCTGGTTTTGGGACCCAAACCGGGGTTTTTTCCCTTGAACTCGTGTGTTCGCATGAGTGTTTTCGTTATTTTATGTCGAATTTTGTCGCAAACGAACTTCGATTTATGTTTTGACGTTCTGGCGCAAAATCGTCGCGTGCGAGACACGCTGACAATTTCGCGCCAGTTTCTCTCATCTCTCGTCCCTCGTCCCCCTCCCTCTTCCTCGCTCGCTCGCTTGCAAGGAGGGCGAGCGGGGGCAAGGGCACGAGGCCATGAGGCCTCACCCTCGAGGCCCTCGCGGGCCCTCAGCCGCCGATTGGGCTCAGGTCGCGATTGGCTGCTGGCGGCTGGCCGGCTGGTGGCCGGCCGGTCACTCGGCCGGCCGTCGGCCGTCCAGCCGGCCGGCAGCCAGCTGGCCGGCAGCCAGCGAAGTGCTGGCCGTCGGCCAGCCTTCTCTGATGCGAGGGGTGGTGCGCAACCACCCCTCGCTTCAGCGAGGAGGGAGGGCCGAACCGGCCCTCCCGCTACAAATGGCCATTGGTTTGGAATTGCGATTTTGGGATTGGAATGGGAAATGAAGTTGTAGTTCCAGCTCAGAACCGGAACTGCAATTTCAACTCCAGAATAATGATTCTTCTAGGAATTATGATACTGGTTACGGTTCCATGGAAAACGGGCGTACTCCCCTGCCAAAGAAAAAGAAGGGCGATAAGTGCAACTCTTGCCATCACGATTTTGTATTACAAAATTGCAAGGTGGCCTTAGGACAGTCGGCCTCAGAGATTCCTTATAGAGTGTCAAAGTGGCATGTCATGTCCCTTAACCGCACTTGCCCTCTTCTCCACAATCATCACATGCCACGAGTTTCATCCATCTTAACCGAAAGTACATGTGTGTTTGTATAAATGCACAAACAGACGAACCCACAAACTCATGTGTTTTTTCTACAACATGCATCAAAATGTGCAAGTTTCACCGTTTGTATGGACAAACTTGCCTTGTTGCACAATGATTCCCGAGCAGTACCTTGGGAGCACGATAGTGCCCACGCTATCATTCAGGCTTGATCTCGAGGCTGAACCACATCGAAGTACAAATCCATTTGGTGTTGGACTCAAGCTCCATTGAATTCCCCCACCAAGTGGAGTAGAAGAAGACGTATACATTTTTGTATGTTGCACCACTGTCCCCATACCCCTCCTCCTATTTCAGACCCGGGTAATGGAAATTCAAATATCAGACGGTTCTAGAATGATGGAACTGGAGCCGCGATTCTGATTGTAAAGCCAGAATTGCGATTATGGAACCTTGATCCTTGGAATGTGTGCTCACCCTCAACTATACCACACATGCCTCTTGTATGGTTGAGTATAAATTGCCATTTTGTATCGGGGATTATCATATATGCTACCCCCGGGTCATGCTAATCGATGTATCTGACGAGGTCCTATCTATCGAACACGATCATACTGGACGCCTACTCGCCCTTCTCCTACATTCTAACATGAGGTACTCACATACTGGTATTCTCTATAACATTTCTCAACTTATCATGTCTAGAGAATTACTATATTTCACTATTAGCAAAGGTCACAAAAATGTCATGACTCTCCATCATAAACTCGACTACAATGGCCTCCCACTGAGCTTTGATCTAGGGTCAATATTCAAAGGTCAAGATAAAGTCTTGAAATGAAGCATACAATGACCTTCAGATTTGATGTTCCATTTATCTTTCCCACAGCTGAAATAAAAACAAAATACATTGAATTGACCATGGTATGTCAGTGGCAACTCACCTAGTCCTACGAATTCTGTACGGGAGTTGTATTCAAGGCATCTTCTAGCCACTCTCCCTCCATCACAAATGATATGGCCTAATGTTATGGCCTGAATTATGTGCATTTGAATCCAAACTTGAGGTGGCAGTCGAGCGCATCACATGATACTATATACGGAAATGTGTATGAAAAGCAAAAATTGAATCCCGGGGACAAGGGGATGGTGGGCTCATTTTTGGATAGACCTCCAAATATTCTCATAGAATAATCACAAACTAAAGAAAACATCTTCCTCCATTTGCCTTCAAGATAATGGAGAATATGCCTTTTCATGTGGTAATAGATATAGTAGCACTAAAGATGAAGACCTGATACTATACTCGCAGGTATGGCTTCATTTATTGGCAACTCCCTTGAAGTGGCAAAGCACCTTGCCACAAGCATGTGAAAAAAATGTATCTTGTTGCAAACCTGCATAAACTTGGTCCAAATTACCGATGAGAGATCAAACGTAACTGGGTGGTGCATGTATCGAAGGAGAGAGTACCTGCGATGTTTTCAACAGTGAATGTGATGATACTAAGAACTAAGGATGGATAAAAGACATCCATGGTTGCATAATTCACCTTGCTTCTAGTGTTTATGTTAATAGCCACTAGGGTGGCTGTTGGCAGGTTTTTGCCACTTGCGACTGTGCGTGAGTTACATGAAACATCTATCATTTAGTGATGTGCTCCTTACGACATCATGTACCAATGGAGGTCCTACGCTTTTTGTAAAAATTAAATGGTTCATTCATTCTCAAGCTGGGTTGAACATTATTTAGCGTTTCTTACTACTATTGGTACCGTTAGACTTGATGTTATACACACAGCCACTTAATTGTGTAGCCAGAGGACCGGTTCATACCTCCCCTCTTGCGAAAGCAAGGGCTAGGTCAAGAACCACTCCTAGCACGCGGCCAGTGTCACGTAGCTCGAGCGGGGGTCCGTGGCCTGTGGGCGGTCGGAAGGGATGGCTTGTGGGTTGGAGATTCTCGATCATCGTGGTCTTGGCCTAGTCAGGCAAGGATTCCATTCAAGTCCGTTACATAATGTCTCGGCTCACTTTTTACATTGTCGATTGTTTACCTGATGTTCTATTACAACACCCTACATAGTGAATATATATTTATTCCACCTTACAACATTTCCTCAACTAGTCTAGTGTATCGAAGGCTGTTTTTTTTTTTCCTTTATACAAAATGGCCATGAATGACTTGCTTTGTACTTCTTGTCCCCATGAAACCCTTGAGCAAATCACATATGGTGCTACCACTATGCAACAATGAGGAATACAGAACACCATCGCAATCACTGGGCCTACGAGTGCGTAATACCAAGAGGCTCCTCATCTTGTGACCTGAATCACACATGATTTTTGGTGCATGCTACATCCAACATAGTCACCCTCGGGGTGTGGTCAAGCATTTCAGGAAAATGTATTGCTATCATGTTGCTTGATGAGGTGAGGAAGAGAACCTTATGATGGTAACAATGATGCATTCAACTACCACCAACACAAGCTTGTCTCTTACCAAACAAGGACCACCAGGAGTGATGACACTCAATCATATGTATAGCCCTCATCAATGCCACATGTCCCATGTGGCCACATGTTCATGTTAATATCACTCGCCTTCAATACAGCTGCCAACCCCACACTTGGGTCCAAGCCCATTGGTGCGCAACTGTTGGATAGGTGATGGATCCAACAGAGAAGCCTCGGAGAACTTAGGTGAGTGATGTTTATGGATTAAAAAAGAAACAAATGTACCTACAGGGCAATGTGCAGTCTAACTGGGGTCTATTTGAGAATGCAGATCCCACCCAAAATTCCAACACTTTGTTGTAGGTATTTTATGAGACTTCAATGTGAATGTGTCTGTTGGTTGTGCCCCTTGCCACAAGTTTACATGCATGGATTTTTTTCCAACAATCGTAGGGGAGTCTTATGCATGATCTGATTGCATATTTGGAGTCCTCAAGATTTTCCATGCAAGATAAAGATTCTTATTGCTCTATCTAGTTGAGTGAGAAGAAATGTGGCCTAAGTCAATGTTTGGGTGTTGGGATGGAGGAATGTGGTACCCATTATCTAGAACAGAAAAAATCACTGCAAGTAATCTAAATTTGGCTCCACCAATCTCTAAAGGCACCAAAGGCAATCAGGAAGAATACAACAAGGTCTCCTTGTATAGGACGGACCTTTCCTTGATTTGTGGGCCAAGGAAGGCACTCTAATGGGCAGTTGTTAAAGGGCCTCCTTACAGCATAAGACACCCTACCGACACGCACGTGGTGGTGACAATGCTGATATGTACCTCTATGCAATGGGATCCAAGTCCAAAATGATGTCCTGCATAAAATCTACATGGAGCAAACCACCACGGGACCATGTGCTCTTCGGGTTAATGAACATTACGTACTGTCTGAGAAGTTGGATTTTTTAAGTGATGTTGTCGCCTTGCTCACTTCCACAATGTTGTTCCATGTTGGCGGTAGCTTCATGTACAACATGCATGTGTTGGTCAGTGACGGAAAGTCCTATAACCAACCAGTATGTTGAACATTGAAATCACCTCTCTTATTTGAACAAGCAGCTGCCCTTGCTACAACAAAAACTGTTGAAATTGAGAAGAAGGGGGACATACGAAAGAGAAGGTTTGGCCTCATCCTCCAAAGTATTGTGAGAAAGGCACATGTTCCATGGCAAGGGAATCAGACAAGTTTAATCAGCAAATATAGTATCTGACCCAATGGCCTGCCAGTGGCCACAATTAGGTGCAGAAAGTGCTCCAACATAAACCTGCACAAAAGGGCACACTAGGCACAGATCCCGGGGATGGGGACGTGTTGCTCCAATGCTGCCACCGACCTGTGAAATCAATCCTTATTTCTTTCTCTCCACAGAAAAATGACACATCCGGATGAAGCACATGGCTGGTTGAAGGCCCAACTGGTTGATGCCCCAACCATCCCATGGTCTCCAACATTAAGGCTAGGAGCAACCAGCCCAGTCTTGTCCTGGGCCAGCCAGTACTTCCTCAGCTTTCCCTCCTTTACCCTATTTCACTCCATGACTATGATTTCAAGCATCCTAACCATATCCAAATTCTGGTATGTGAGATTCAGGTCTATCCTGAATCTCCCCTCCCTCCTCCCCTGGTCACTGCATATCCTTCCACGGATCCCCATCTACCCTCGGAAATTCCTCCTTGTTACTTTCCACAATCTCATCGTAAAACAGGGATGGCCCCCGGTAAATTGAGGCCCATCAACCCAAAACTGCGTTTTTTTCATCCCTGGAGTTGTGCTAGACCTCTTGGATAGAACGAAGAGTGGATACTGCTAGAAACTTCCAGTAACCTGACCCTTGTAGAATCAGCAAGTGGGACTATGCCAAATCAAAGCAAGATCTTCTGCATGCATGATACATCCCACAGCATCCTAAAGCATACGTAGGCACATGTTCTCAACAGTGTCACAAGCACTCGAAGGATGTAAAATAGTAAGTCAATAATGCAAGCAAGCCATTCAAGCCATTCGGTTGATGCTGATGAGCTATATGACTACTAGGTGCGATTCCACAGAAGAGAGCATGGCCAAGGGAGGGCAGGTTCATTATTCCATATCAATCAAGGACAAGTCATGGAATGCACTCATGCTTAGCACTTGCCTCCACAATGTGTGTGTGTGTGTATGTGTGTGAGTGTGTGTGTGTGTGTGTGTGTGTGTGTGTGTATGTGTGTGTGTGTGTGTGTGTGTGTGTGTGTGTGTGTGTGTGTGTGTGTGTGTGTGTGTGAAATTCAAAAGGAGAGAGATTGTGTCGGCATAACTGCAAGAAGAAACCAACATGCCTTGGCTTGCACGCACATGATCCCACACGGATTAAAGTTATAAGAGGCAGAAACAAGAACATCAACAAATATTGGGGAGATTTACAAGAAAATGATAAATGAAGTGATCATATAATTAAATTCTTAATTATATTATCACTTCATTTTGATCAAAATGAAGTGATCATATATCAATTCAACAGCAATTGCAACAAAGCATGCTAGAACTGAGAGCTTTCCTCAAAAGTAAGTATGGCATGACCGACTATCAGCCCAGACAATCTGGAAAGAGTCGGCAGTAATGCACTCATGTACAAAATGGTATTCAATATTGATGTGATTGGTGTGCAAGTAATGGATTTCATCATTCTCAGTTCCGTAGTTTTCACTGTGCAGTGTGATACAACAAATGGACACACTTGGACATTCGCAAATGACAGAACCAGACACTTCCAAACGTACCTGATCTGAGGGAAACATGCTTGGATTAAATCAAGCTCTGTGCAGTGTAGCCCTGATTCTCACTATTCCGTAGTCTGCCACCTACAAAAAAGGTGTACCGTGAGTAAATATGAGCATCTGCACCATGCGCCCGATCATTGTTGGTGTAGACGTCTACACCAACAATGATCAGGCTGAGGGCTCCTCTAGGCTGTGTTTGTACGTCAATTGGTGAACATGAAGTGATCATTGCTGCCGGTCCCGCTCAACTTCCATACCCAGGTTAACAGAGCTAAGGTCCTTAATTTCTTTTATAGACTACAGAAGGGCCTTAGGTGTCAGTATAGCCAAGTATTTGGGAAAAACAATGATAATATCATTGATGTAAACAAGATTTGCTACAAAGGCTAGGAAGGATCACGAAGAAATTCAATTGAATTCAGCATGTTGTAGCGGTACCCTCACTCCCTCCCAAGAGTGAAGGTGATCTCCTCGTTTCAACAGCAAGGAGTCTACTTATATCTTTTAAGTGCCTTGTAAATTTAAGCATACTGTGAACTAAGACGTTAACGTCCATTTTCTCAAGCCACCAAGTGTGGTGAGTTCCCTGTTTGTGGAGACCTCAATTAATGATGCAATGACTGATTGCTGCATTTTTTTCTAAGTCTGACTCCGTGGATTAAAAAGAGCCCTATTTACGATCAGAAACACCTTATGTTGCTCTCATGAGCTGACAGGCTTCAAATTTTGACGATACACCCAACATCCAAAGGGTGCCTTGCAACTTGCGAAGAGGTTCATGAGCTTGAAGACATCATGGTTCTAGAGCACAACAGTTCCTCCATGGAAATATCCCACAAGGAAGAGTCAGAAACATCACAAGGATAATGAATAGTGATTGGCTTTTTTACTAAGGGAGAAAGGATACTTGTTGCAAAATGATCCAGGACGTAGACAGAGACAGAGGAGTGAACTCCATTGTAAGGCTTATAGGAAATCGATAAGTGCCCACGATTATTGCTCGGGTGAAGAATACTAGTTCTAATATCAACGGCTAGGCCGAGTTCATGAGGGCCAGGATGGGCGAAGATGAAATCATTATGACAAGGCAAGGCTCGGAGTCTTTCATCTATGAGTGTAAGGCTCGGGGGATGGTGTCGCACACACACCGTTGGCTCAGTGACCAGTTCTGGCTTGAGGAGAGGTACCTGCCAGATTTGGTTACGATCAACTTTACTGCGGGCCCAAAGGGCACAAATAGATGAGACCATATGTGCATTGCCATCAATGGTGAGGGCACTTTAGTGTGGAGTGGCTAAATTGGCCGCAGTTTAAATGAGTAGCCGACCCAGGTATGGAGGAAGGAGAAGTTTTAGAGGATGAATTAGCCTTGTCCTTTCTCTTTTTCTTGCCTGCCCCCTAAGCTGCATGCAAAACACCAATAGAGGAAATGGCAGGTACAATTGAGTAGACAGAACACGGCAGCTTATGAGAGACGGCCATTGCGATAGCAGCCACATAAAATCTTGAACTCCATTTCTTTAGAAGTTACTCCACCCTATTTTGAGCCAAACGACGGTGAGTTTCCAAAGGAAAGCAATGTCTAAGGGGCATCGGGAGGGACTGGCTCAATAGCAAGGGTGTTCGTGCTAACCTTCGCCTCACTCATGTCTTTGACAATATTGCCTGCATTTGGCATCCTGAGGAACAACACAATGGGAAGTTGTCTCCTCAAGGTCATCTACGTCCTTTCCTTGGTGTCTCATATCAGTCCAAGGCCTGACACTTCTACTACCAGGAGCATAGTTAGGCTGTCAAGTCTCATAATGCTCTCTTCTTTGAGAGAACTTTCTCTTGTGATATGCCTCATTCTATCCCATCATTTAAACCCTTCTCTCGTCCAGGGAGAGGTGGTCTCTGCGGAGTGCCCTTTAGTAGTGGTTGCGGTCGGTTTTCCACTTCTGCATCATCACTTGCATCAGCTTTTGTCGCATGTACGTCATTGCCTACATCATCTCTTGTCTCAGATGTTTCATTGCCGGTAACATCTCCTATCCAATTTACATTGTCACCTGTTTCATCTCCCGTTGCATCTACATTGTCACCTACGTCATCTCCTGTCACATCTATATCATCACCTGTATCATCGCCAGTTGCATTTGCATCCTCACTTCCGTCATCTCTTGTTGCACCTGCTTCGTCACCTGCTTCACCTCCTGTTGCATCATCTCCCATCACATGAGCATCATTGCCATTAGCATCGTCTCCTATTAAAATGCTTTTGATGCCAACATCATCTCCAGAGTCACAGGTTGTGGTCCCATCTGTAGCAGACCCAGTTCCTACCTTGCAGACCCCCTACCTTGTTGCCATTCTTTCACGCGCACGGTGGTCTTCTGAAACCCTCACATTTATGGCCTAACTATGCCCCATGAGCCAGTTGCACTGCCTCAGCTGGCCCCTGCGGCCGGTCCATCCAGTTAACGGTGGTGTCGTTGATCCCATACAGTCTGCTCCAGCCTTTAGTCTTGTCGCTCTTGACCCGGCGACACCTGTGGTGTAGCTTAACACACACTCTCATCGCTGATGAGTTGCACCAAACCATTATGTCATCTGAGTCTCCTCGACCTTGATCATATCCCTGAGTCGCTACCGCACTCATTGCAAGTGACACTACGGTTAAGGCTGCACACGGATCCTAGGATCCGTGGTAACTACCCACGGATACCGGATCTGGAACCGGATTCGCGGTTCCGGATCCAGGTTCCTGGATCCGGTTTGTATTCACGGATCCTAACCGGATCCTGAGGGGGGGAGAGGGGGGGGGGGAGAGGGAAAAACTGCGAG
>SZWC01000872.1:28781-59224 GCA_023375785.1 Penium margaritaceum | reverse complement strand
GGTGGATGATCCACCTGATCAGGCGGATCATCCACCGGACGCCTCGGCAGGCCTATCGGAGCATTTTCTCCAGATGGTATTTTTTTGTTACTCAATCCGGTCGATTATCCACCGGATTTCGAGTCGCAGCCGGCTCCCAGAGTTGCTGCGCACACCCCAACTTTGGAAGGCCATATCTCCCTCGATACTTGTCCGATTCCGGCGAAACAACTTCCACTGGATTCAACGACTCGTCAAATTTACGGGGCAATCCTCCATTTCAGGATCGGAGCAATTGTTGAGTCGCCAGATCCGCCGGAGCGGAGTTTTCACTTTCTGGCGGCTCGTCGGCACCTCCCGGCGCCGCACTTGGGCATGCGGAGGGGCAATTTTTCAACAAGAACGTGTGCATGTCACTTGGTAGCTCACGAGCAACAAGAGCCAGCAACCCAAAACCATGGTCAAAGATGACGGTTGTGCCGCAGTCCTTGGCCATAAGGTACACCTATGATAGCCTCTGCACAAACAAAGTCCAGTTGTCTTTATCCTCCTACCCGCACAATGCCCACGCCATCAAAAGATGGTGGTTGTTAGCGTCGTGGTATTATGTAATGATCAGGGAATGTTTGAACCCGTTTTTGAGAAAGGTCGTGTCCAAGGTGACCAAGAATCGAACATGGTTCCAACCCTCAGGACACGCTCCAGGTGCGATGAAGGCCCGGCGGAACTGGTCCTTTCTATCCTGATCCACGCATGCGAAAATCCAGGGGCCCCCCTTCTTCAGCTGCACACCATGCAGTGCATATGAACACCATTTTACACACGGCCTGTCAAAAAAAAAAAAAACAGCCATAAGCGCAATAACACTACAAAAATGAACCTCCGTAATATACGCGAGGAAGACAGTCCACGACAAGGTGTTCTCATCCATCAGCTTCTCCTAGGCTGCCTTCTTGCTTGGTGTGGTAGACAACCGGGTAGTGGACCTTCTTGCCTGTGCTGGCCTCGACGATTGGTTGCAGCATCTTTAAGGGGATAATGAGCCTCTTTTTCACCACCTGCTTGATGTGGTGCAACACCCATGCCGTACGACGTACCTGATTTCCCTTTTTAGTGTTGGGGATGTGCTTATGCCCATGGACGTACTCTATGATAGTGATGTTGCCGTGATTGCATTCGTAGTGTGTCTTCAGTAGCTATTAGAGCTTGCAGTCTTCCACTGACTATAGTGCACCTCTAGACGTGGCAGCTCGCTGTGGACCCACAAAAGCAGCATGTCACGGTCCACAGCAAAATCTTGGACGACTTCATGTTGCGGAAGGATTTCATATCCATGAAGTCTATGCTTCTTCCCTTACGCTTCTGTTCCCATGAAGCAAGAGCGGCTTGCAGCTCGGTGCCGGTTTTGGCTGGCGAGGGTGGAGGAGTGTCCTCATCCAAGGACCAGGGACATACGACATGGACCATAATGTGAGACATACACGTATGGATTTGGACAACAAGGTACAGGGGTAGGTGGCTAGCAGATAGCGTACTACTAGATAGCACGAGGTTCGAGCCTGTCAGCGGCAATGCCATACTTACACAATTAGTGGGTTCAATCCACCCGCAAGAGAACCACAAAATGGACGGAAACGTTGACTGCCTCCAATCCGCATCATCCACTCCTTAACGCGCTGAGGAGAGCGTGGATTTATGCACTCCATGACACTGACATGACTGTCGTATTCGTGCTCCTCCCATTTGGTGAACATGAAGGATGTCTATGAGTGGTGACGTTAGAACAAGACTTCGGGCGGGTCATTGGTTTCTCGTCCGTGTACTCGCCTCGTGAGGCATAAAAATGGCGGCCATCATGGCCAAGAGTGGGTTTAACAAGCTCTTTGATGCATCATAACATCCATCATACCAACCATATGCACTTGCACACCCACCCGTTGTCAGCGTGAGGAGGAGCACCATCCGAGAGACTGAGTTACAATGCCATAAGAAGTCAAACAATGGACAATGGCTCAGTAGTCACAACCCCTACGGATGACAGGAGAAAAATTCAATATCGCATTGTGGTTGGCCGACTTTCCATGCCCGACATCCATGGAAAACCTTGCAATGGCGTTAAACACAATAAGAGGGAAGGAAAAAGAACAAAAAAAATCATTGCCTACCATGCTCTTGGGACCGGATCATGGACGAGGGGAGGCACATCACTTGTGTGGGAAATATTGACAACATGTTGCCGGTTCTGGAAATATCCGTGAGTTGGCACCGTATGCATGTGGATGACAAACTGCAATTTCCACGGGCAACCTCTTGCATGAGGGAGATATGCGATGAATGTACTCCGTTTCGACCTTTTCAACTTAAGCGTTCGATCACGGTGGTTCATGTTCCATTCGCAGGCAGTTTTACGACAGCTAGAGCATAAGGATGATGCCACTTTACATAAGCCGTGGGAATTAAAAACCCCCTCCCCCCGCAAGTGTCATTAAAGAGTAGCAATGAATGATTAATTCATGAAAACAGGCTTTGTGCCATGACTCCGGCTGACCATCAGCCGGGTTTACTTCCGAGGGTTGTAGACATGTATGCCACAACCAATGAAACAAAAAAAAAACCATTTTTCCAGTACCCACTTTCTTCAAATGATTCACCCCCGACTAGCGTGGCACATATTTCTTTGCAACAGTGTGTGCAGAGCTGGAAACTAGTCTAGAGCGGCTGGTTGGGGCTGCATCATGGTTGGAGTAGGCATGGCCCCACGCTCATTGCTTTGCACTGCTGTCCCCTCTAGCTACTCTGAGACTTGTGAGAGGAAAACTATGCGTTGAGGAGTGAACGATAGAAAGGTGGACAGAACTGAGAAATGTGTGATTAGCAACGGAGAATGAATGGAACTGAGCGACCCCTCACAGAACTAGGCCTGGCTCAAGTTTGTAAAGCTTGTTACTCAAGCTACCAACCAATCAGGAAATTTTATATCTTCTGGCAGGCTGAGTTTTCTCGGTGAGCCCTGCCAGGCAGCCGACAGCCCCAAACCCAGGCGTCGTCCGTTTTTCCCCAAAACTGGACCACGACAAAATTCCCAAGCTGCGAGTGCAGTCGTGCGGTCCGAATCATGAAAAATAGCAGCAAGGAGTTATGACCACCTAAACCCGGGTAGTGCCTAGGCCGGAATCACCCCAACCACAACTGTGTCCAAAAAATCTGAAACTTGGACCCTGGACAAAAGATGACGTTATGAGTGCAGTGGAGCAGTCAGATCTGGCACAAGACGAGTGTGGTCAGGAACTGCAAAGGCAGTGACTGCCAGCGGCATGACTGTTGTGGAGGTCCACCGATGGAGCTAAGTTCGTCTCACGCCTGGGGAAAAGGCTTCAGCGAGACACGTGTAGACCTTAGCACACGTCAGCTCCACTAGCTGACGCTCCAGCAGCGTCCCGTCTTGCCGTCAGTCATCTGCACGCTGATGTACACAAGTCGGGAGGACACAACAGAGCACAATGAGAGGTGTGCAAAACCAGCACTCCCCCATGACTCACAAGCGTGGTGCACATGGACGGGCAGCGGCACATCCACCAGACACACTAACTCCCCCAGGACAGGTAGGAAGATATGTCGGGAAGAGCAGGGAGGTCAGCTCACGGGCGTACTCCGACCGCACTCACAGCCTTCTTGAACGAGTCACGCTTCAGTGCCTTGGTCAACAAATCTGCAAACTGCCGTGCTATCTCAACACACGCGATGCTGACGCTGCCGTCATGCAACAACGAACGCATATAGTGATACTTGACATTGATGTGCTTTGTACGTGTGTGATGCACGCCGTCATTATTGGCGATGGCCATGGCTCTCACATTGTCACAGTGCAACGTGATGGATGCCATTGACTGACACAACTCGGATAACATGCGACGTAATCATACGCTTTCACATGTGCCAGAGCCAAGGGCCACATACTCAGTCTTAGCAGTGCTGCGTGCAATGCAGTCTTGCTTACCACTACGCCAAGAAACAGCCATGCCACCAACGAGAAAGATCCAACCAACACGGCTCTAATCGTCTAGACTGCCGGCCCAATCACTGTTAGCGTAGTCCACCGCCACAATGGACGGTTGTCGATAAAACTTGAAGCCTCACCGTGGAGTCGAGACGACATAGCATAGTACATGGATCGCGGCCTTGAAGTAGAGGTGACGCGGCTCCTGGGAGAACTGGGCCAAGATGTTGATGGTGAACGCAATGTCTGGATGCATTGTCGTTCCCAGGAACATCAGTGTCCCGATGATGCATAGATACGTGGTCACGTCAACTGGCTCCTCCACCACGGCTGGATGAGAGCTCTTCAGCTTCGCTTGACCATCGGATGACATGTGTGAGGATGCGCTTGGCACAAGGGGTAGGTCCTCGGTGAATCTAGCGGACAGAGTCTGGTCGTAGGCAGCCTGATTGACGTGCAGGACACCCTGGGAGAGATCATGCTCGAGCTCTATACCCAGGAAGACTCAGGCAGACCCGAGGTCCTTCATCTAGTAGGCGGTGTGTAGCACGTCCTTGACACGCTGAATGGCAGCTGCGTTCGGTGACACGATAAACAGGTCGTCGATGTAGACCAGGACAGCGGCGAAGGTGTGGCCTTGCGGGCTGATGAACAATGCGGGGTATGCAGTGCTGCAAAGGAGGCTGCCACAGAGGAGTGTGTGACTGATCTCCTGGTTCGAGCAGCGAGACGATTGCTTCAGGCCATAGAGGAAGTAGCCTCGAGATCTTGCCAGAGCCATCGTCGAACCCTGGGGGCTACACCATGTAGAGCTCCTCGCCCTCCAACGAGCCATGGAGAAAGGCATTCCTCATGTCCATCTGATGCAGCTCCCATCCGTGCTAGGCAACCGGGCCAAAAGAGGACACGACTAGTGGAGAAACGACCAATCAGGACAAAGATCTTATTGTAGTCGGCCCCAGGGATCTGAGCAAACCCCTTGGCAGTGAGGCGGACCTTGTACTTGTAAAAGGATCCTTCAGGCTTCCACTTGCGTCGGAGGACCCATTTGGTGCTG
Organism: Penium margaritaceum; assembly: GCA_023375785.1. Lineage (NCBI taxonomy): Eukaryota > Viridiplantae > Streptophyta > Zygnematophyceae > Desmidiales > Peniaceae > Penium > Penium margaritaceum. The sequence goes on along the minus strand of SZWC01000872.1, from coordinate 54,191 downwards.
ATGGTCTTCCGACTCAGAGGGAGGTCTATGAGGTCGTAGACGTGATGCTTCTGGATAGCGGTGAGCTTGTCGGTGCACGTAGCATCCTAGTGCACGGCCGCAAGGGAAGCAAGAGCTTTGCAAAGGGTGACTGGGTCATCTGGACGTGCCGTGAAGCGGACTGTGAGGGCCTACACGTCTCGTGCCCCAGGTGGGATGCGTGCGAGTGCGACCATGGTAGCCTACAAGTGCTCTTGATGGAGTATGGCATAGCCTAGTGCAAAACACGAGTGGAGGTCCGCAATGACGACCGATGTGGTTAGGTCGAGGGCCTTGGTGCCTGGGTCCCCACTCATGACCGTGGGGGTAGGTCTGTCGAGAGGCGACGTGACACGTGGGACAACAAGGGGTCGAGGCGCCAAAGGACGCGGTGCTGCGGCCTGCGAGCTCCATGACGGCGTGGGTTGGAAAGCTGCCGTCCAGGCCATGCGTGTAGCGCGGTAGGGCAGAAGACGGAACAGAGGGAGCAGCCGAGGGTGAGTCAGAGGGGCTAGCACAGGTGGAAGGGGTTGCCGGCTGGGAGGGACCGGCGGATACGGACAGAGCTTCTCGTCCAGAGGACCCAGCGGACGCGATCGAGGCTGCCGGCTCGGAGGGACCGGCGGACACAGATAGAACTGGTGGTTTAGAGGTGCCAACGGACATGACTGGGGCTGCTGGTCCGGAGGGACCAGCGAACGAGACCAGACCGGCCGGTCCGGACGGACCAACGGACGAGACTGGGGATGTCGGCCCGGAGGGTCTAGCAAACGCGACCGGGGCTATTAGTCCAAAGGGACCAGCGGACGAGACCGGGCTGTCGGTCCGAAGGGACCAGCGGACGAGGCTAGAGATGTCGGCCCAGAAGGACCAGCGGATGCGATTGGGGATGCCGTCTCGGATGGACCGGCGGATGCGACTGGGGATGCCGGCACGGACGGACCAACAGACCAGACTGGGGATGCCGGCCCAGAGGGACCAGCAGGTGAAGGCGTTGTGACGCCCGAAAGGGGCAGGACAGAGGACAAACTCACAACTCCCTCAAGCGACGGGAGGGACATCGATGAGCCTGAGCAAACGAGGTTGCAAGAAAATAGCTCCTTAAAGAAGAGAGCGTCGCATGACTCAATGATGTAGTGATGGGAGGGATCCCAAAAACGCCAGGCTTTGGACTGACGCGAGACACCAAGGAAGGTGCAGGAACGCTTACGGGGGATGAGCTTGCTGCCCTTTTGTGGGGCGGACAACTACACGATGGCCACGCAGCCGTAGACGCGGGCCGGATGGAGGTCACCCCGCTCACCGCACCAGTGCTGGTATGGCGTGGGCTGGCCGGGAAGGGGTCCATGGGAAATCTAGTTCCAGACCCACGCCATGTAGGTCATGGCCTTCAAGTAGAAACTATCAAAGAGACCAAATTCGACCCGCATGGTGCGGACGACGTTGACCATGGTGCAGTTCCACTGCTCGAAGACGTCGCTCTGGGCTGGCGTATAAGGCGTTGACGTCTCATGATGGATGACACAGGAGTCGAGGAAGATCGTGGTCTCCTCCATGAACTCGCCACCGCGATCAGAGTAGAAGCGGCAAAGAGGATGACCACACTCATGCTCCGTACAGACAAGCCAGTCCCAAATGGTGGTAGCGACATCACTCTTATGCCGAAGACAGAAGACCCAGCGGTAGCGGGAGTAGTCGTCGGCAAGGTTCAGGACATAGCATCCGTACTCCCTGACGGAATCAGTCGGAAAGGGACCCATGACATCAGAATGGACCAGGTCCAGAGGGACGGATCCACGAGAGGAGGACAGAGGATAAGTAGAACGGTGCATCTTCCCTTGAGCACAATCAATGCACTTAGTGAGACACGACAAGGGAAACGAGGCTAGATCAAGGCCCTTGGTTGGCTGGGTGCGAAGCATGCTATCGATGGCAGCAGAGTGGATGTGGCAGAGGCGGTGGTACATGAGGCGTGTGTGCTACAGAGAGAGCGTGCAGGTGAAAAACATGTGGCCTGTGTCGGCCGATTGGGAGGGGATGGGTTGGGGAGTGGATAGACGAGGGACATGCCACAAGTTGCTACGGGCGGTGGCATGCAGGACGACACGACCGGACGGACGTATCGACATAGTGCCAACACCACGTGAGTGTAGTACGTCCATGCTCATACGCTCAAGGGTAGTGACGGACAGGAGGCTGAGCTCAAGACCGGGAACAAAGAGGACGTCGGTCACAAAGACATCTCCAGCAGGATCACGGAAACAAACGACGCCGACGCTGCGAACAGGTAACACCTGACCAGAGCCCGTCCTGACACCGAACACATCGACAATCGGACCAATCACACTGAAGGCCTTGTGAGAGGCTGTCATATGATGCGTGGCCTCGGAGTCAATGATCCAGGTCTCGGCATGGTCCTGGACCAGTGTTGCCAGGTCACAAACAGTCATAAGACAACAAGCACGAGACACAGACGCGGTGGACGGGGCTGCAAAACGAGACTGCCAGTCGTCAAGCCATGCAACGTCATCACAAAGAGGTACATGAGACAAGGACACGGGAGAGGATGGGTTGGGCATGGAAGTAGGACACGACAACAATTCATACTCATTCATGCAAGGCACGACAGGTGAACATGAGGTGACGCAACTCGCACTTCCCTTGTAGGAGGACGAGGCAGGTCGAGCTAGAGCGCTATGAACTGCTCCAACTGGCGCTCACGATTGGAGGGCCAGGGTGCATAGACTGAATACAGTCTGGCAGTGCCGGAGCCCGGGAGGGAAGAGGGCTGCGCCGACAACGGAAGGGCAGTCGTCAACGGCTACGGATGGTGTTGGTACATGACCAGTAATGGTGGGACCGGTGCGGACGTCGGAGGAGTGGAGCTGCCGGATGGGGAGGAGGCACTAGGGGCGGTGACAACTATGACAGTAGCCAGAAGACAACGCTCACGCTAGCAACGCATGGTGGTGATGACGCGCGCCTTGTCTCTTGGAAGCAGGCACATGTACCATTAGTGCCTAGGCTGGCCACAGTTGTGGCAGACCGAGCTCCCACCATTGGACCCGGTCAGTTGCTGCTAGTGGCCCTTGCCTTTTTTGTCCTTGTGCTTCTTCTTCCCTAATGGTGAGGAGCCGGTGGACGTAGTGCAAAGAGCGGCAATGGCCATAGAGGTGTCGGCAGGGGAGGCGGGGGCCTCTGTGCGCCGGATGCGCGACTCCAGAAACCTCCTCAATCTTGAGGCACAACTCGTATTCCTTGGGCTGCCATCGTGGTGAGGACGTTCTCGGAGTGGTGGACGAAGACATCAATGAAGATGTCGGTGGCCCCGGGCTTGATGGTCAAGAGCGTGGAGAGAGGGGGTGGAGTGGCGTCGTCCAGGTGGTGGAGGATGTCCTCTGCCAGCTGCCAGTAGGAGGTGACTAACGCCAGCTTCCCCATGTGGAGGGAGTTGAACTCTCGAAGCAGGCAGCTCGTATTGGCTTTGTTGGAGAGACGATGCAAGCGTGTGAGAACGTGCCACAAAGTGGTAGGGTCTAGAGTCTTGCCGGTGGTGAAGTCGTCGAGGAAGGGCTCGAGTGCGAGGCGTGGAACTGGAGGGGCAACGGGGACGAGGGCACGCTTGGCGCGACCAATACCAATCACCTGGTCCGCCTGGGTAGAGTCGTAGGGAAAAATACAATATGGCCACAGGCCCTCGTCTTGCATCCAGATACGGAAGTTGAGTTCCCAGCTCTGGAACTGCTCGCTGGCCTGGAGCGGCGGGGGTAGGGACTCAAATTCCTTTGGCCTGCAACCGGCACCAAGAGCGGGGTCGAGGACTGAAGACACAGTCTGACGTTGGTGTTGGGTGTGCTACTGTGCCAAGTAGTGCGTGGCTGCAGAGACAGCGGGACTAGCATGCCCGGGTGAGAGGAAGGGCGGTGGGACGCTAGTATGGCTTTGCGGTGTCGGTGGCTACAGTGCTGCAAGCTGTTGTGTCAGCATTGCGAGCTGCTGGCGAATAGCGGCCAGGGGATCTCGCGAGCCAGTGTGGCTGGCAACAAAGCCTGTAGGTTGTTGCTAGTAATGCTGCTACTACGGCTGCTGCTATTGGTGGTGGTGGTGCTGTTGCTGTAGCAGCGGTGGTAGCTGTTGCTATTGCAATTGCATTTGCTATTTCAGCTCTTGCTGCTCTTATTGTAGAAGAGGTTGTTGCTACTATTGTAGTTGCAAGTGCTGCTACGGCTGCTGCTGCTACTGATGCTGCAATGGTAGCTACTGCTACTATTGTAGCGACTGCTATTACTGTAGCAGCGACTGGTGATATTTCTGTTGCTACTACTCTAGCTGTTGTTGCTCTTGTAGGAAGTGGTGACCAGTGGGTCCTCCAACAGAGGAGGACCCCTCCCCTCTGGGGCTTTCAGTCATGGTTCCTCTATTTTTGTTTTGTTTTGTTTTCCTTTTTCTTGTTTTTGTTTTTCCTTGTCCTTGTTGTTGACATCAGCAGTGATGTCAGTAGTGAGGTTGGATTGATGTTGCTGATGTCAGTAGCAGTTCACTATTGTTGATGTCAGCAGCAGGGTACTACCGTCCTTGTGGCCGTCCCATTGTTGTTGCTGCTGCTACTACTGCTGCAGCTGTTGTGGCTGCTGCTGTTGCAGTGCCTGCAACTGTGGGTGCTACGCCTGCTACGGCTGCTGCGGTTGCTATGGCTACTACGGCTGCTATGGCTACTTTGGCCGATGTGGCTGCTGCAGCTATTGTAGCTAACGTGGCTGTTGTGGCTGCTATAGCTCGTCGGGACTGCTGCGGCTTCTGCGACTACGCGGCTACTACGGCTATTGTGACTGCTGCGGCTGCTGTGGATGCCATGGCTGCTGCGGCTGCTGTAATTGGTGTGGCTGCTGCGACTGCTATGGTTGTTGTAGCAGCCGTGGCTGTGCTGCAGCTGCTGCTGCGGCTGTGGCTCTGTTGTTGCCGCAACTGCTGCTTCGGCTACTGCGGCTGGCTGTTGCGGCAGCCGCAGCTGCGCTGTTGCTACTTTTGGCGTGGCTCCTATAATACGAGGTGTTGCTGCTACCGTAGCAGCAGCAGCAAGGGAAAGGGGGAAGGCAAGGAGGCAAGGGACTTTCCTTGCCTGGCACTGTCGCTGCGTGCGTCAAAGCCGTCACGGCGTCGCCCGTCGGTTCACCGGCCGCGAGTCCGCCAACGCTACCGCCGTCGCCAGATTAGTGCTGCCAAAACAATTTCGACAGCATTTCCCCCATGTCAGGAGCGTTTTGACGATGCCACCCGGCGGGCTAACTCTGCCAAGAAAAAATCGGCAGAGTTTCCCGTGCACGAGCGCATTTCTAGGACCGCCGGCGTAGACTAGGACCAGTACGCCTTGCTGCTGCTCAGATCTGCTGCTTCCGCTGCGCTCTGGCTCTGATACCAAGCTGGAAACCAGTCTAGTGCAGCTGGTTGGGGATGCAACATGGTTGGAGTAGGCATGGCCCCATGCTCGTTGCTTTGCACTGCTGCCTTCTCTACCTAATCTGAGACTTGTGAGAGGAAAACTGCGCGCTGAGGAGTTAGCGCCAATAATGGAGACGGAATTGAGAAATGTGTGATTAGCAACTGAGAATGAATGGAACTGAGAGACCCGTCACAGAACTAGGCCTAGCGCACCTATGTAGAGCTTGTTACTCAAGCTACCAACCAATCACGATATTCTCTATTTTCTGGCGGGTGGAGTGACTATATACCCCTAGTTTCGTACAATAAGGCCCATCCGTCCTCTGTTAAAACAATAAGCCCCATCCGTCCCTCCGTTGGAACGATAAACCTCATCCGCCCCTCCGTCAAATCGATAAGCCCGATCCGCCCCTCCATCGGAGCGATAAGCACGATCCGCCCCTCCACCAGCACGATAAGCCTCATTCGCCCCTACCCCTGGAAAATAAGCCCCATATACCCCTAGAAAATTTGGAACGCGTAATGTGACGGTATATTGTTCATTTTCTGACGAATAAGGGTGACCTGGTATTATTAATTCACTTTTCACATAATTTGCTCTTCATTTCGTACAAGCACGCGTCATGCATGTACTCGAGTCTTACGGATCACTATGACGGTGACAATGGTAATGTTTTGGGACTTAGAAATGTACGGTTTAGCTTACTTCGTGTGCTCCTTCACTGGGGGAATGCTTTCTTTGTTCACATACTTGAATTACATCGGGTTTCCGTCATTCTACAGACTGCGTCTGCATGACCGTCTTATCAGCGTATGCAGTATCCTTGTCACATAAAAAAAAACCCTGCGCCAACCTTGGCCGTGAGCTGGCAAGGTTCATGCACTGGCATCCAAATGTGTTGCCGAGCCTAAAAGATGTCTCGACAGCTCGGCAAGTGGTCAGCGAGCCAATTACAGTGCGCCTCTGAACGGTACGACAGGTGTCCGTGTGGCAACTTACCTGGCACACCATGAAGAGCTGCTGCGCACATGTCGCTATGACATTCTTTCAACCGCCATTCGCCATGGGCATGCAGGAGGGTACCCGAAAGCATGGTGAAATAGTAGTTTCCGCCAAACGACTCTGACATGCACTATAGTAGCAGAGTGTGTACGATGAAACATATCGGCGGACTGTGCCCTCATCCTACGTGTCCACCTATCCTCGAATGGTCCGCCAGTTGCACGCCATGTTTCGGTAGGGTCCCCCTTCAGTTTCATCCAGTGCCATTCAGTCTCTCACGGTCGCCGTTCACGCCGTCTCCGCTCCCTCAAACAATGTTGCTTCTGCAGTTGCCTCCTTCGTGACTTCGGGATGGTGGACGACCAAGTCGTAGGGGACACTGGTAATCCTGACTAGGAGGGTAGATCGGATAAATAACAAGCTATTTTATGGCCAAAATACCCTCTGTTTTGGATGGATTCCCAAAACCACGCGTGGCATGTTGCCACGCAACCAAGTCCTGTCGAGAATGCTCCTCGGCCCGCTCAGGTTCCTGCACCGTGGTGGTACCCCAATAACCCACCGCCGGACGACCCATCAGGCACGTTTGACGATGGCATGTTTTGGTTGACTCTGGATTTGGCAGATGACTGGTGGGCCCGGCAGTTGGACGAGGCTGACGGCCTCCCACAGAACCAACTCCCGGATGAACCACCCCATGCTCCCAGGTCCCCCGATGTCCGGGAAGCCGGACCCGTTAGGTTTAGCATGGGGCACCGTCGCGTCCTGCCCGTTCCACATGGCCACCTCGGTAACGCTCACTTTGTGTCCATGGCGTTTCCTGTGTCTGCTTTCCTTAGAAAGAAGGGGACCGTATCGATGGAAGGACAGATTCCTGAACCTGCTGTTGCAAGTGCACATTTGTTAACCTGAATTTTTTCCTTTCATGTTTTGCTAAACTGCCGTGGACAGGTGAGTCAAACGATGAACCATGTCACAGCCCGAAGAAGCAGAAGGAGATGCCCAAGGAGCCATAGGAGGGCATGTTCTTCGACGACATGGATGCCGCTCGGGCGTTCGTGGAGGACTATGCGATTGACAACCACTTCGGTCTGAATTGGGTGCGCAGTGAGCCTGCCAGACTCCACGTCACGTGCTTCGAGGCGAAGAAGAAGGGTTGTACGTGGCTCCTCCGGGCTCGTGTTACAAGTAAGTTCGGCCACGTCACTGTGTCACACTACGCCGACGGACACAAGTGTGTCCCTGTGATTGGCCGCGGTAATCCCGCGCGTCAGAAGGGGTGGGTGGCCCGCAAAATTTCAGAGGCCCTGCAGCGCGACCCCACGGCTTCAACAATGACACTACGGCAGGTACTCCATGAAAGGACCAGCGTCAACATTTCCAACAACACGCTCTACCGCGCAAAGACACGGGCTGAGGAAAACCTCATGGGCAAGAAGACGGACACGTGGAGCCTCTTTCCGTCCTACGTCGATGAGGTTTTTTCATAATTATAGCTCTTAGCCGTTGCATTTTGGTTGTGCTACACGTTTCACATATATTCACATGCGTATGTCCACATGCTGCGTGCAGCTGAGACGCGTCGACTCAGGTACACACGCGGTTGCGCACAAGGACAAGAATGGTGCCTTCTTGTGGGCATTTGTCGCTCCAGGTACTGCCAGGATCGGCTTCCAACACAGTCGTCGGATATTGACAATGGATGCCACATTTCTAAAAAATGGGCACAAGCAGGTTCTCCTTCTTGCCTAGTTTTTTTACGCCAACGACCACACTGTTCCCATGGCGTGGGCACTGGCGCCGACTGAGGATGAGAAGGGATGGTCCTTTTATTGCACACAGTTAGCGCTTGCGTATCCTACTGCTGCACTGTCCGGCACATGCATCATCACAGACAGAGAGAAGGGATTGGAGAAAGCTTTGCAGAAGTACCTCACTGGTGCCACCCACATGTACTGCACATGGCACTTACGCGAGAACATCCGCACTTCATACGGGAAAAAGGCTGCACACTGGGTATGGAAGTGTGCGCATGCGCTGAATGTCGAGTCATGGGAGAAGGCAACTACCCACCTGCGACAAGTGAGTGCCTCTGCCTATGCATACCTGTTTGGAAGGCAAGGGGAGGATGGGAGTGTGGTGGGAGGGGTACCTCTGGAGAAGTGGACACGCCTCCATTTCCCTCTGGGCAGAGGGGGTCACACCACGTCCAACACAACCGAGAGCTGGAACGCGCACATTGCATCTCACCGCAAGTTGTATCTGTACTACTATTTTGTCAGCATCTACCCCTTTGTGTAGCACATGTTCTGTGCTCGCCGTGCCCAGGCTGAAGGTGTGCAGACTGCCTTGGCCCTGCTTAAGCAGACCGACTACTCCACTGTCTCACAGTGGCACGAGAGTACACCGTGACTGAGGAGGGCCCCAACACGGCAACAGTGGAGGGCCCCAGTAACCATCCACGGCGGGTTGACATCCTGGGGAAGACGTGCAACTGTGGTCGGTGGAAGGAATTTGGAATGCCATGTCAGCATGCATGCACATTTTTGCTCATGAAACGCATCAACACAGAAAACCTAGCCGACCCTGGACTCACCCGCATGGCGTTCCGTCGGGCAAAGAACCCCCTCCGTCTCTAGTGGTGAAAAATATTCAGCCCATGGAACCCCTGTGGCTGTAGCCGGGACCTAGGCATGGGAAGGGCCACCCTCGCAGTGCACGGAAAGACCAGGAGACTTTGCGCAAAAAAAACTTTATTTGTCCGAAGTGTGGGCAAAAGGGACATACCAAGTCACGTTGCAAAAACCCGCCAGCTCCAAGTCCTGCTCAGGCTGCAGCAAGGGGGTTTGATGGAGGCCTAGAGGCTATTGCAGCCAAGGCTGCAGTAGCCTTGGAGGCACGCGCAAGTGCCTCCATGAGTGTGGATGCTCCACTTGCAGCATATGCCGGTGGTGACGTGGAGTATGATCCCGAGGCTCCACCTCGGGATGACGACGATGATGAGGATGATGGTCCTGAAAGTGATGACTTTGGTGGATACTCCCCTCCTCTTGGTGATGATGGTGAGATGGTGACGCAGGATGAGCACACACAGTAGCTGGATGAGGAGGAGAGAGAGTGGCAGGAGACGTACGAGGAAGAGCCATAGGAGGCAGAGTGAGGTGAGTGTGTGTTTGCTTTTTCTTCATGCATTCCCTTACCTAATCTCATGTAAAATACCACCTATGCTTTTCATGTCCAATACTCGGTTTTGTTCTTGTGTAGGATGAAGTGTGCTGGACAGTGGAGATTGAACAAACCATTGACTCAGGCGGTTCGCAGTTCACCAGGACAAGGGGGTTTCCGGTTAGGCAGAAGGTTAGGGTTAAGATGAGGCACAGTAGTTCAGTGCATGTGGGGAGGGGGTCCATTAGCCGGCATGTTTCAAGCAGCAGACGTGGCAGCCAACATTCAGACAGCGAGACGGAGGTATTCTACGATGTTGAACACTGTCAGGCATGGGAGTCGCTGTGTCCTGTCTATGACATTGTTCACTTTCTCTGAGGGTTGAGTCGTGAACTTTTCGATGAGATCACATATTCCACCTTCACTATGTGTAGTGTTTAGTCATTGACATTTGCCTAATGCAATTTCCTCAACCCAATTTCCATTTGCAAATTAGGGCCTTAGTCGTGGTTTGATGTTAAACAAGTACTGCCAAGTAAAGGATCATTACAGCTACCAATGTTTTACAATAACACATTACTACCCACTTCACTGTTCCTTCTATTCATAGGATGTTTAGGACCACATTCACATCACACTTGAAACAACAGCACATAGGCTTCTCTGTTAAAGCTTGTACACCAATCCACAGCCATGTACAAAGAAAACTTCGACATGCACAAATAATTGATGTCTTTAGTACAAGAAGTGTCCTATTCTGGTTGCTACAAATGTCATAACATTCTCCACATTTGTGTTGTACAAGTAGACTTGCAGTTATAATCAAAGGGTGTAAAATGAGCATGAGGCAGATATTTGTAGCGTCACATGAGGGTACTTGAGCCCAAAATTCCACGCTAAACGATGCACATTTACCCATGATCTGTCCTCTTAGGGCTGCTATATTTGTCAATACTTTGTCCACAAACACCCTAAATGAGAGGACATTTTGTTGCATGAATGCAGAGAATGAATCACAACGAGGGTGGTATATTGGTCATTTCAAGTGCTAGAACTTCAGTCTAAAGTGCCCTGCAAATAGTCATGAAAAACACAGCGGACATAGCTGAACGAAAGCGATGGTCACAATCGCGAACATGGAATTGGCCGCACCGACATCCATGGTGCCCAATTGGGTGGACAGTACAACGGCCGGGCATGGGGTGCCCGCATGCCCAACTGCCAACACATGGTGTATGGGTCGGTGGGTGTATTTGGGTCGATCATGTCCCATGCGCGCTTTATGTTTGCCCACTCGGCCACCGCAGTTCCGTGATCCATGGGAGGAAGGGGAAATGTCACGGTTCTCCAAGGACCGTGCACCGGTTCTGGGCTGCCAGCCCAGCGTTGCAACGGTGGCAGAGGACGCGTTTCTTGAACAAGGGACATGTCGAAATAGAGTTTGCTCAATGTACTCTTCAGTACGGGAGGGAGGAGGAAGTCCGATGCGATCTGAACCGTAATATACGTAGAACATACGCACGGGTTTGTCTGCGCAAACGACTCCACTATGTCCCGTATCGGGCCGTGGTTTTCAAAAGCATCAGTCGTCATGTGCGGCCGAACACACATCCAAGCAGGGAGGCGCAGGTGTCTATGGTACCATGCCGAGCCTCTGCGTAGACTGAAGCATTTACGTTCGTCAGTAGGTGTCTAGGGTAAGGTTCCGTTCCGCTCGTAGTGTTATGTTACATCACAAACAGTGGGTGCATTAGGCTTCTTTTCCATCATTTTCCACGGTTCGACATCGAACGCTGATCGAGGGGTATATGGGGCTTATTGTTCACGGGTAGGGGTGAATGAGGCTTATCGTGCTGGCGGAGGGGCGAATCATGCTTATCGCTCCGACGGACGGGCGGATGGGGCTTATCGCTTTGGCGGAGGGGCGAATGGGGCTTATCGTTCCGACGGAGTGGCGGATGGTGCTTATTGTTCCGACCGAGGGGTATATGAGGGTCAAGGGTGACAAAACAGGGGGTAATCGGCATTTTCACCGTTTTCTGGCAGGTTGAGTTTTTTCGGCGAGCCCTTCTAGGCAGCCGACATCCCCAAACCCGGACGTCGTCCGTTTTTCCTAGAAACTAGACCACACCACAATACCCATGTTGCGAACGCAGTCGTGCGGTCAGAATTTTCAAGAAAAATAGCAGCAAGGAGTTATGACCACCTAAACCCGGGTAGTGCCTAGGCTGGAATAACCCTAGACTGTGTCCGAAAAATCTGAAACTCGGACCCTGGACTAGATATGACGCTGCGATTGCAACGGCGCAGTCAGATCTCGCACATGACGGGCGCGGACAGCAACTGCGGAGGCAGTGACCTCCAGCTGCGTGACTGCTCTGGAGGTCCGTTGATGGAGTTGAGCACGTCTCACGCTTGGGGAAGAGGCTCCAGCGAGACGCGTGCAGACCTCAGCACACGTCGGCTCCACCGGATGATGCTCCAGCAGCGTCCCTTCTTGCCGTCATTCATCTGCACGCCGATGTACACAAGCCGGGAGGACATAACAGAGCACAATGAGAGGTGTGCAAAAACCAACATGTGTTGCGCACAATCCATCGCTCTCCAGGAAAAAGGGTACCAGACGCATTTGTTGTGTAAAGTGAGTGCCAAATTTATTCAGTGGAATACATGGCCATGACAAAATTTCAGGGCCCAATTAGTGGGTAAAGCGGGATTTGGCCATGGCTGGACCCGTGCGTCTTGACACACTCATGTGGGTGAGACTAAATCCTCACACTCATGTTGTTTGTTCTTACTTCTACTCTCTCATGCATACCTTTGCCGTCTCTCCACCAATCCAAGCGTCATTTGTTACGTTGTTTACACCACAGCGTTATCTCTCACACAGAACGTCGCTAGGACGCTTTTCTCATTCCCTCACTTACTCCAGTCTCCTAGGCTCATTGTGTATTACCTCTTGTGTGGGATTCTTGCCAAGCACCACGAGCCTTTCCATGGCTTGTTCACTGTGGCGGTCACCCCACATTACCGCTTGTAGTAACTAGGAAGTTTCATAGCTAGACCATGTATGGCGAAGTGGGAGAATGTGACAAGTCACACCAAGTGAGAGACGCCATGGATGCGATAACTTGCTTGCAAGGTTGCACACTTCAACCAAGACAATCATAGAGGCGGGGGCAAGCGAGACTAGTACCGGTGAGCACTCACGCACCACGAGCATCACACTGGGGTGAGAAAGTGCCGCCACCCGGGGGTCGAGCCCGGCCGCTCGGAATAAAACCGAGGGGCAGCTACTCACCGATGTACGGTCAAGACCGGCATGGTGCCCCCCTAAGGATCAGCACCCGGGAAATATGCAGCTCCCCTACCAGATGCAAGGCAAGATAAAATGATGCAGGGCACGACAGTGAGAATGTACGGGCCCTAACATCTACCGCATCACAGAGAGTCATAGAAAACCATAGAGAGTCATGCAATGGTCACGTTCGTGCCCGTGGGCACTCCTGGGTCCAGCAGCAGCTTGAGGGCTTCAACGGCTTCAACCAGAATGAGCACGTCGGATGCTTCTCCAGGTGGGACCATTTTCATTTAATCTGTACAGAATTTGTGAAGAGTGTGAGAGGCAAGAGGGCATAGAGTTGTGAGTGGCCAACGAACTTCAACACTCCCCCATGACCCGCAGACAAGCAACCCACACACGTATGAGAGAATCACAAGAGGTGAGAGAGAAAAAAAACACTGACAGTCAACCAGGATCATGCTGACTGATGAGACCCACAGAGTGGACAACACTTTTGAAGACATTTCGACTGAGGGCTTTAGTGAGAAAGTCAGCTCTCTGCGATCGAGAATCCACCCATGCAACTTGGACGATGCCAACAGCAATACATTCACGAACAAAATGATGCTCCACATTGATGTGTTTGGTGCATGAGTGATGCATGCCACTGTTTTCAGCAATGGCTTTTGTGCTTTGGTTGTCGTAGCGCAGAGTGATGCAGTGGATGTGAACATGCAATTGTTGTGGCAGACGACACAGCCAGACAGCTTCACATGTGCCTGCACCAAGAGGGACATACTCAGCCTCAGCAGTGCTGCGTGCTACACACCCTTGCTTGCCACTATTCTAGGAGACTGCAGAGCCACCAACTAGAAAGATGTATCCTGTAGGGTTGCGAGCATCAGAGTCATTTGCCGAGTCACTGTCATTGAAGCCATCCACTACGACCGAGGGTTGTGCACGAAAGTGCAGTCCATTATGAGGGGTGGAGAGAGCGTATCACACCACTCGTAACGCTGCCTCGAGGTGACGCTCGCGGGGGAACTGAGAAAACTGATACAGAAAGTTCACAGCGAAAGCCACATCCGCGCGTGTGGTCGTAGCAAGGTACATTAGGGAGCCGATGACGCGGAGGTAGTCGGTCACGTCAACTGTCTCCCCTAGCTTTGAGAGCTCCGTTGAATTCAGGAGGGACTGACCACTGGGCGTCAAGGGCGTGGATGCTGTGGGGATGGACACGAGAAGTGGGGCGAAACGCTCCCCCAGGCTATGCACATATGCAGCCTGATGGACATGCAAGATGCGACGTGCATGGTCCCGCTCCAACTCCATCCCTAGAAAGACACGGGCTGGACCAAGATCCTTCATCTTGTATGCTGCTTGAAGCAAGGACTTGGCGGCCGTCACAGAGGCAGCATCGGGAGAGGCGATGAGAAGGTCGTTCACGTACACGAGAACAGAAACGAGTGGTTTGGTGGGGGGTCCAGGAAACAGTGCCGGATCTACGGCACTCCGTTTGTAACCCCCTTTCTCAAGGGTAGATGTGATCTCTTGGTTCCAAAACTGCGGGGACTATTTGAGGCCATAGAGAGCCTTGCGCAAGCGCCAAACCCGGTCGGTGCCATCAGAGAAGCCGGTTGGTTGTACCATGTAAATCTCCTCATCCAACTTGCCGTGTAGAAAGGCATTATTGACATCCATCTGCTCAAGCTCCCAGTCGTGCTGAGCGACTAGGTTGAGGAGAGCCCTGGCTGCGGTATAGCGACCAACTGGAGCAAAGGTCTCGTCAAAGTCGACACCGGGGATCTGAGAGAATCGTTTGGCAGTGAGACGAGCCTTGTACCATTCAACTGTGTTGTCCGGATTCAACTTGCGAAGGTACACCCACTTGGCAGCAACGGCCTTGCGGCCCGCTGGGAGGTTGACAAGCTCATACACGCCGTGATCAGACAGGGCATCGAGCTTGGCCTTCATGGCCTGCTCCCACAACTGGGAGTCAGAGGCTGTACGAGCAGCCTGGATAGTCAGTGGTTCAGGAGGGAGGGGAGAGAGGCCAGCGGCAGCGAAACACGAGGCAACATACCCAGCTACAGATGAGGACAGAGCGGAGTGGAATTCCTGTTCGACAAGGGAGTAGCCAAGTGCGGTGCTGGGGTGTATGACCAGAGGTGGTGAGACCAAGTGCACGAAGACCGGGGTCACCTGAGATGACAGGGTGAGACTGCGAAGGCAGAGTCCGCAGACGTCCACCACGCGTGTAGGGTGAGACTGGGGGAATGGAGGAAGTACGCGCAGAGGAGGGAGTAGCGAGAAGAGGTGGCGCAGGAGAAGAGGAAGAGTCGAGAGCTGGCTTTGAGGCGGGTAAGGTCGCAGTAGGAGAGCCAGGTGGAGGAGGAGAGGACAAGGCCGTAGGAGAGACCGCGGTAGGAGAGCCAGGAGATGGCCTGGGTGAGGCCAAAGGAGCCGTAGAGGTGGACGCGGATAAAGGAGGACTCTGCTCGGAAGAGGAGGAGGTAGAGGGTGCCGAGGGACACCCTGAGGGGAGAACAACAGGCCTAGAGGGCAGAGAACCACCCCCACCCCGAAAGGGCGGAGAAAGGGACCCACCAAAGCGAGGGGAGTCACGCTCAAACAGATGTTCAAAGAAGAGGGCATCACGAGACTCAATGACACGGCAGCGGGAAGGGTCCCAGAAGCGCCATGCCTTGGAGAAGGGAGAGATACCGAGAAAGATGCACAGACAACCGCGAGGAGACAGCTTACCATCACGTTGGTTAGTGGGCACCCAGACGGAGGCAAGGCACCCCCATACGCGGGCAAGACGGAGGCCGGCACGTCGTCCAGTCCACCGCTCAAAGGGGATGACTGTGTGAGGAAGGGGTCCATGTGGAATGCGGTTCTAGACCCAAGTCATGTAAGACATAGCCTCAAAGGCAAAAAGAGAGGATTGGCTGGAGGCAGAGAGCAAAGAACGAACCATAGACAAAAGTGTGGTTCCAGCGTTCAGACACACCATTTTTCTGTGGTGTGTAGGGAGCAGAGGATTCAAGTCGCACACCATGGGACTTAAGGAAGTGAGACGTGGGACCAAAGAACTCACCACCCCGGTCGCTCCGAAACACGCGCAAGGACCGGAGGCAGGCCCGCTCGGCCTGCGGGAGCCATGACTCAAGGACGTCGGTGACTTCGCTCTTGTGCCGTAGGACAAAGACCCAACGGTAGCGGGAGTAGTCATCAGTGAGACACGAAACGTAATGCCCAATGCCACCAAGGAACTCTTAGGGCAACGGGCCCATGACGTCGGCATGCACCATGTCAAGTGGGTGGGCGGTAGTGGACTCAGAGGTGGAGAAGGGTGAGCGGTGCATTTTGCCACTGGCACAGTCAAGGCAGGTGGATGTGCAGGGAGGAGAGAAAGTGGCAGGGTCAAAGCCCTGTGCAGGCTGAAGGTGAAGGAGGCGCTAGATTGCGGCAGTGTGAATGTGACAAAGGCGATGATGCAGGAGATCAGCATGATCAGGCGACAGTGAGGGAGCAACGTGAACAAAGGCAGATGTAGCGGAAGGGGAGGGCAACGTGAGAGGCACACGGAACAGGCAATCACAGCGCAAGCCACGTAGAACAACACGGCCAGAAGAATGGAGTGAGATGGAGGCAAGGCCGCGGTTGGACGAGAGGTCTATGCCCTGATCGTCAAGGGTGGTCATAGAGAGCAGACTGACTTCAAGGTCAGGGACGTACAGGACATCGGGCAGATAGACAGTGCCTCCGGGGCCAACAAAACGGACGACACCAACACCTTGAACAGGGAGAAGCTGGCCGGAGCCAGTTCGTACAGAACGCACAGACTAAACAGGCCCAAGGGACACGAAGGTGGAACGACAAGAGGTCATGTGATGTGTGGCCCCAGAATCAATGATCCAGAGGCCAGGTGAGGCACGGGTAGAGGGAAGGACCAGAAAGAAAGCCACAGTGCCACGGACAGGGGGAGAGGTAAACTGTCCAAGACGTGCGGGTAACATGTGAGACTGCCAGTGTTCAATCCAAGCACGATCATCAGGCAATTCCCCTTGCACACCACCAGAGGCAGGACCACGGAGAGTGACATCCGACTCACAGGAGGAGACACAGGACTGGCCACTCATACTCTCACCCCCCTGAGAGCGAAGATGGAGAATTTCGGCCAAGCGACGCTCAAGAGTGCGCTCCCCGTCTCGGCGATCAGAGGAACGCTCGGAGAGGCGGTCAGATGAGCGGTCAGAATGGTGGCCATCGTCACGAGTCTAGTGAGGAACGGAGTAGTGGGAGGATGGGGGTCCATAGTAACGAGGGCCGGATGGTGGTGGTACCCAAACCCAGGGGCTAGGGACAGACGCCGTCGACTGAAAAGGAGCTAGTGTAGTAGTCAGGGCCGAGGCAGATGAGGAGGATGAGGAAGACGCGACTGTCACGGTGGCGGCAGCAGAAGAGGCAGTGAGACCGGTGCGGGCCCAATGCGCATGCATGGAGGAGGCAAGGCGTACATCGTCACGTGGGGCAGGACACTTAGGAGCAGAGTGACCGGTGGCGCCAAAGTTCCGGCAGGTGACATCAGCGACAGAGGAGCCAGACCCCTTGCTGCCACGCCCACCTCCACGCCCTTTTCCCCCACGACCACCACCACGGCTGGAGTTAGAGCCATTGCCCCCTCCGCGGGGGGCATCTTGCGTGGAGTTGACTGAGGCCTGAAGGGAGGAAGCAGTGGAAGATACTACAGTGGAAGCAGAGGGTGAGGAGGTGGTAACTGCTGCAACGACAGCACGATGCAGGCGCTTGTTCTGGAGAGCGTTCCACCAGTCAGTGAGACATGCAGCAGTGAAGTCAAAGAGGGGACCAATCCCCGGTGGGAAATCAGCAGGGACAGGTGTAGAGGCAAGGCGCTCTAGCTCTGCCAGGGAGACATGGAGATACAGGCCAGACAGCTCAGGAATAAGGCCAGAGACAATGGACAGACATGCGGAGAGAGGGCCTGGGGCAGCCTTGCCAAGGTCATGCAGTAAGCAAAAGCTGCGTGCCCAGTACTCATCTGCTGTCTCTTCCGTCCGCATCTGCAACATGTTGAACTGAACAGTGAGTGCACTTTGGGTGGCATGCCCGGTGACAGTTTTACGACGGCGGATAAGCGCATAAGCACCCACTGGGTCTGCGTTGGTGCCTCGGATGGGGTCTGCATTGTACGTACCAATGTCATCTAGAAGATTTTCGGGGCCGGCGTTGATGAGGGCCCGCACAGCACGTGCAGCCTCTGCAAGCTGAGACACAAAGGATGGCTTGGCAGGTGAGTAATACTCCCACAGCAACTCACCCTGAGCCCACACGCTTAAGCGCGTCCCCCAGGATGTGAAGGTGAGCTTGGAGGTGAATTGCGATGGCGGTGTCTCAAAATCTTTCTGCCGCACTGGTGGGAGGGTACGAGCAGAGGCCGTTGCAGCTAAGAGAGATGGAGAGGAGGCATTGGCAACGCCACCTACAAGTGATGCTGATGAGTTTGTAGACCCTAACTGCTCAGTAGGAAGCACTACAGCAAAGGCTGGGACAGAGCGGAGACGCTCGAGAACTAACGTAGCTGCTTTTGCAGCTAACTCCTGCCGTGCGTCCCGCTCACGGTCAAGCTCATCCTGTGCTTTTCGGCGCTCAGCCTATGCTTCACTAAGGGCGGCCTCGAGGGCCTCTAGCTTTTCATCTGGCCCAGGCATGGTGAAAGGTGAGAATGCGAGAGCAAGAATGCCAACACAGATGAGAGGGGAAAGGAAGGGAGTGTGGCGTGCAGGGTGAGAGGTGGTCTCACCGAGCTAGTAACGGTGTAGCAGGGCATAGAGAGGAACCACCACGGCTGATGCTGAGGAGAAGAGCACTGCCACCCACCCTGCAGCTGCAACAGTCAAACACAGGAGGCCAGTAACAGAAGCTCCCGCTACTGCCGCAGACGCAGAAGCAACGAGGACCCCTATAGCAACGCGAGGAGTCAGCTCCCGTGGAGCACCTGTCGGGGTCAGAACAGCTGTAGCTGTGGAGGCTCGGATGGAGCTGACGACTGCTGTAGTGGCGTCGGCGGCAGATGAGGCAGCGGTGGCAACGGAGGCTGATGCTGCTGTGACCTGAGTGGCGATGTTTGCCGCGGCAGCGGTAAGCAACGTAAGAGATGCTGCTGCATGTGCATAAGCGTCGGTGGCTCGACCCACGGCAGTCTGAGTGGGAGCTCTGCAGGCACGTGCAGTGGCAACAAAGGTTTCTGCGGCCGCTGCTGCTACGTCAAGAATGGCCCTCGCAAGACCGATGGGGTGTGTGTGCACTGGAAGCACAGGGATGACACCTGGTACCTCCGGTGCTGGTGACAGTTCAGCAGATGTAGTAGCAGCGTGGGACGGACCGGCGGTGGCGTTGGCGTTGGATGGAGAGGTGGAAGGTGGAGTGGTGGGTGGCGGTTGCATGATGGGTGGACGAGGGGATGACGGTGGCAGGTCGTCCGTGGTGTAAACCTGTCGGTTGATCTCTTCCTCTCGTGCAGCCGCTGCCCTCTCCAGATCTTCTCGCCAGTAAGAGGAGTCGAGCATGCGAAATCAGAGTGGTGCATCGTTGTCTGGAGGTGTAGGAGGGTGGTGATCAAGAGGGTCCTCCCACTCGTGGTCGGCGTAGCGGACTGCAGTGCGAGGAGCGTCAACATCCTCGTCTGGGGGTCCGTCCAATGGTGGTGAATCCAGGATGACCGCTTCAGGTCACGAACACCTGAGTGCGGTTAAGAGTGGCTGCGAGGAATGGCTGGCAGCTGAGAGAGCAGCTGAGCGTGAAGAGCAGGTAAGAAGGGCAGCATGCAGCAAGAGACCGCGGGGTATACAGATGAGGCGAGTGGTACAAGCACCATAGACGGCCTCGAAGGCAGCCGAGAGCAGCTGCAGATCACGGGCACCCGAGTGCGGTCAAGAGTGACCGCGAAGAAATTGCTGGAAGCTGAATGAGCAACTGAGCGTGGAGAGCACGCGAGAGTAGCCAGGTGTAGCGGGGGCTCACCGAGGATAGAGAGACGGTAGGAGGTACGTCCGAGAACCACAGACGGCCTCGAAGGCAGCCGAGAGCAGTTGCAGATCACGAGCATCCGAGTGCGGTTAAGAGTATCCGCGAAGAGTGGCTGGAAGCTGAGTGAGTAGCTGAGCATGAAGAGCACGCGAGAGCAGCCGGGTGCAGCCGGGGCTTGCCGGGAGCAGAGAGAAGGCAGAAAGTGCATCTGAGCACCACAGGCGGCCTTGAGGGCAGCCGAGAGCAACTGCAGAGAGGAGTGGGACGACTGCGGGCAGCACACGGGCCGAGAGGAGTGCCAGCAGCTTGGGACAACGAGAGTCCCCGAGGGCGTGCGAGCGGGTGAGAGAGTACCGCGAGGCCCCGTGAGAAGGACGATGGCTTCCGTAGATCACAGACAGCGGAGTGGAGCAGCTAAGACGGCTGCTGCGGGTTGGGAGGAGGTGAGGTCCGAGAGCAGCTGTGAGAATGGACCACGGAAGACTCCAAGGACCAGGACCGTCAAGCTGTGAGCTGCAGGTCTCACCGCTCTGATACCAGTAGTAACTAGGAAGTTTCATAGCTAGACCATGTGTGGCGAAGTGGGAGAATTTGACAAGTCACACCAAGCGAGAGACGCCATGGATGCGATAACGTGCTTGCAAGGTTGCACACTTCAACCAAGACAATCATAGAGGCGGGGACAAGCGAGACTAGTACCGGTGAGCACTCACGCACCATGAGCATCACACTCGGGTGAGAAAGTGCCGCCACCCGGGGGTCGAGCCCGACCGCTCGGAATAAAACCAGGGGGCAGTTACTCACCGATGTATGGTCAAGACCGGCATGGTGGCCCCCTAAGGATCAGCACCCGGGAAATATGCAGCTCCCCCACCACATGCAAGAAAAGATAAAATGATGCAGGGCATGGCATGTTAGTGTTTGACACACACGCAAGTGACCTCTTGACTCCACCCACTCACTCACTCGCTCACTGCAGGTGACTGAACACCATTGAAGCCGTGGTCCAAGCAAGGCTATTCGGGTGCAAAGCAGAAGTGGTCCCAGCCATGCTCACGCCCTTCTGTGGTGGAACCATGCAATTCTCAGTGGTTGAGTGTGAGACACTCGGTGGCTGAAACTTGAGAAATTACTTGAGGAGATGCATGCACCACATACGCTCGTGGTCGATGTGGTTTCTGACATTATGTTCATGCATGCTGTGCAGGTTGTTTGGTTCTTGCCCGGGTTGCTGATCCTACGGGGCCACATACTCAGTCGCTTTGAGGTGTGAGAAATCGCGGCGGCGTTTTGCCGACCGGTCAGGTTCGACCCCGGGGTGGCGACTGGGCCCCACTTCGAGTCACTCGAGTGGGTGGCCCGGCCAACCGCGGCTAAGACCTCGCTTGCTCGTTACTCCCGTACTTGTTATTCTCACATGATCTCTCAATCAGGTTTCTCACCTCGCTCACCCCACCCAGTCCATGGATGTCTCTCCTTCCTAGACTAGTGTGTGTGAGAGCTTAAGGCGGCCTCTTGCCGTTGCCTACTGGTATCAGAGCGGGAGAAATCACTCCCTTCGCTCCGTCGATTCGGGACCCGTGGAATAGAGACGCCGAGGGAGTACAACGACGTCACGTCGTCGACACTCATTCTTCGCACCCTCAGACCGTGGCACCACACCATGTGATGCCTCACAACAGCACCACTCTACCGTCGCCTCACTAGGCTAAGGGTGCTGCTTACCCTACTCCCGAACCCCGCACTCCACTCTCGGATCCTGCGACTCTCTTCCCTCCTCCCGCAGCAGCAACTCTTCGACGATCTCTTTCTACGTGGGTTCAAGCCTCTCGCCTCTCCCACTACTGCGGCCTGCTTCTCCGGCTCCGCATCTCGGAGTTGCTGCCAAGCCCGCGTGCATTCTCGCACCAGGCGCCCCTCTCGCCGGTACCTCACTACCCTCACAGCCACATCGGCAGCCGTATCTGCGGCGTGAAGTACCGCCCTGGCTTCACCTCCGGAGTCAGAGCCTATCCCCTTGTCACCAAGTGGTTGGCGCGAGCAAGCACGCACGGACGAGATAATCACGCGCTACGAGGCGGAGGAGCTACGCGCGTGGGAACGTCGCAGCCGGTGTCACAGCCCAGGCTACCATCCGGGGGAGGACTACGACCCCGCGGAGCACCTTGCGCATACCGTCGTCGCGGAGTACGCGACCTACTGCCAGTCCGCGTCCGACGACTCTCCAACGGTGCAGAACGCACCAGCCACAGGGCCACCACGTGAGCAACGTCGTCCTGCATCACCTCATTCCCACTACAGACCACTCTTATCTCTCCACGCCTACTGGGGCAGGGGAAACTCTGCCCGAAAAATCTTGCCAGCCTCTTGCTTTGCACGTCATGCCTGTTGACGACGATCAGTATGCGGCACTGAAGGAAGAGCTGCGTAAAGAGCACGCAGCTCTCCAAGCAGCTCTCACTGCACAGCGTGCCGCTGAAGACAAATTGCGTGCCGAGCAGGGCGATCAGGACACATATGCAGACCACATCGCTGACCTTGTCCTCAACCGTCTGCAGCCTGTCTTGCGCTCCACACCTGCACTTTCTGCTGCTGCTGACATCACTGCTCCCTTTTCTCCCAACCCTGCTTCCGCATCCACCAGCACTGGCTCTCAGCACTCTGACCCCGTGGCAGCCGCAGCTGCTGCAGGCGCCGCCGCTGCTAAAGCCCTCGTGTAGCCTGCGCACCGCAAGTAAGACTTTGACTCTATACCACATCACTTCACCTCTAATCTCTCTTTCACGTCCTGGGAGGTTCGCTTCAGCGCTTGGGCGCAAGGTGAGCAGCTTTGGGAATACTACCACCTGCCTAATCCTGCTGCTCACCCCCCTTTTGTTCCCACTGATGCTGAGTCTGCGCGCGCTGTCCGTGCACTCATTTGCGCTGGTCCTGATGACCTCACTGATGAGATCGGGTCCTACAATGCTGACATTGTGCGTCACACACCCGCTGACCCTGTCGGTGCCTACGCACTCATCAAGCGTCGCACCACTGTCACTAGTCACGCTGCACAGAGCGTGCTGACTGTCCAGTTCAACACTCTGTCCATGCGTGCTGATGAGACTGCGGATACCTATTGTGCTCGCAGTCTGCGTCTGCTGAAGGACCTCGGCAAAGCTGCCCCTGGATAGCTCTCAGCCGTTCTGTCCATTGTCAACGGCCTCATCCCCGAGCTGTCCGATATCTTCAGGGAGGTGAAAGCCTCTGAGCTTGAGCGTCTTGCTGCCGAACCTGTGCCCGCTGATTCGCCACCGGGCATTGGTGCCCTTTGGGAATTCACCTCCCAACGCCTCACTGACTGGTGGAGTGCCCTCCAGAACAAGCACATTCATCGTGTTGCCACTACAGCCACAACCACAACTCTTCCCTCTACCTCATCTTCCTCTTCCTCCCCTTCACCCACCTCTCCGGCCTCATTCTTTGCACACCAAGGGAGTGGTGGGGGGGGGTCGGGGCAAAGGTGGTGGACGGGGCAAAGGATCTTCTGCATCTGGTCCTGGCGGGCAATCAGGCCGTGGCAAAGGTAAAGCCACCAACTCCATCGTCGGCAGCACAACCTCCTCTTCCTCCACCTCCAGTACTGTCACGTGCTGGAACTATGGGGCCACTGGTCATTCTGCACCGAAGTGCCCGGCACCGCCCGACAACGAGCGCCTGGCCTCGGCCATGCGTGCTCACTGGGCACGCTCCTTTGGTAGTTCTAGCGCACCGGCAGCCCCCTCTCGGACCGCACCCACGCCATCACCACCACGCCACCACTCTTCTTCCCTTGAGGCAGTTTCCTACCACACCGCAGCTACACCATCCCCTGTTCCTTCCCCCTGGGGGTGGCCTCCAGGGTATGGTGGGCCTGTCTTCTACGGCCGGCCCTCCAGTGCCTATGGTGCTCCCCCCTGGGCGCCCTCGCCCTAATCTTCCCGTTGCACGTCCGCCGGAGTCGTCATCACTCCTGACCCTCCAGAGGATGAGCACCAGTTGGACGCTGCTCTCTCCCACGCCGTCCATCAGCACCACCTTCGTGATCAGGGAGGTGAGTGTGACAGCTCTGGGCCAGAGCCTCTTGCGTATGCTGTCGATGGGGCGTTACGTGGTCCGACGTCCGGTCATGTTCTTGGGTGTCCCCCTGATGATGTGCCGTGGATTGAAGAATGGTAATCTCTTCGTTTACCGCGTTGTCTTGCTGCGTGTGGTCAACGTCTCGTCTCGCATGTTGCCGTTGCTGCTGTGAGTCGTGACCCCGTCCTCGTTCGTGCGTCCGGGGGCTTCTGGATCCTTGACTCCGGCGCCACCCACCACATGACCTCGTCATGTGCGTCCTTTGTATCTCTTGGCCCCGTTGGCTCTATCCGTTTTGTCCGCACTGGCTCTAGTCAGCTACTGCCTGTACAGGGTGTTGGTGTTGTCCGCTTTGCTGGCCCTGGGGGGGAACTGTTCTTGCCTGATGTCCTGTATGTTCCATCGCTTGAGCTAAGTCTGCTCTCTGTCACCACGCTCGACGACCAGGTCATGGACTTCTCCTCCAGCCGCGGCATTGCCTCTGTCTCTCATCGCATCTCTGGCCGCATTCTTCTTCACGGCACGCGCTGCGATTGCCTGTTTCGCGTTCCTACCTTCGCGTCGGCGCCTGTTACTGTCGCCCATGTGCATGTTGCTCGCTCTCTCTCCCCTTCCCAAACTCAGCTGCTGCATCGCCGCTTGTGCCACATCCACACTGTCGCCATTGATTCTCTTCTTCACACGCTACCCGCTGAGGGCTTGGATGCCAACTCCTTCTCCTCTCCTTGTCCCCCTGGCTGCCTCTCTTGTGCTCAAGGGAAAATGCATCGCTCTCCCTTCTCCACATCTGAGACACGCACTTCTGCCCCTCTCGACTTGTTGCATGCTGACGTCATGGGGCCCCTGTCCCATGACACCCTTGGGGGCGCTGGTCGCTATGTGCTCTGTCTCACAGACGACTTCTCTCGCATGCGCTGGGTCTTTGCTCTCAAGAAAAAAAGTGATGTGTGTCCCACCATCGAGTCCTGGCTTCCCCAGGCCGAACTTGCGTGTGGTCGTCGTCTTCGTGTTTTCCGTTGTGATCGCGGCGGTGAGTTCATTGGGTCCACATCCCGCTTTCTCTCTTCTCGTGGTGTCCATGTCGAGACCACCGCTCCTTACACTCCCCAAAAAAATGGCGTGTCTGAGCGTTGGAATCGCACTCTTGCTGACGGTGTCCGCACCCTTCTTGCTGCTTTGGCACTCTCTCCCATCTTCTCCTTTGAGGCCATGTCCTACATGACCTGGGTTTGGAACCGCGTTCCCCATGGTCCTCTCCCTCGCCATGTCACACCATTTGAGCGCTGGTACGGTCGCAGAGCTGACCTTCGCCTCGCTCGCGTCTGGGGCTGTGTCGCCGCTGTCTGGCTTC
>SZWC01000872.1:0-19764 GCA_023375785.1 Penium margaritaceum | reverse complement strand
TGGGTAGAGACCGCGACGCCGGCAGCTCCCTCAGAAACCCGCTGAGGAGCCGTGGACTGAGCACGCAGAAGCTCAGTCAGCGTGCGGATAGCGTCAGTCTGCTCTCTCTGGAGGCGACGCATCTCATCCTGCTGGCTTCGCAGGTCCTCAATGGCCTACGAGCGTTGACTCAGTACACCAGACGAAGAGGAGGAGGGGTCGTCTGGTCCCTTCTCCTTGTCGGATAGGCTCATGTCGCCGCTCAGCATGGGGCGACAGGTCAAGTTTGTCGGATTTCTAAACCGTCAGCGTTTCTCGAGGATTTGAAACGCTGGCAACTTTTTGACTGTCCGGCCAAAAATTTGGCTAAGTATGGTGCTGACAGCCAGAAATTTGGTTCAGTGCTGAAATTTAAAAATTTCGGCACTAAAAATTCAAGGTTGTCCAAATCAAGCGAAATTTGGACCACAGAGGCTCCTGAATGTGCTGAACATGATGGTGAAATTTTCGGTCGCAAAAAGTTGGAAAAAGTGGCAAAACGTCACTTTTCCCTGTTCTGCCCGAATTTCAGCAGAAAACAAATCTGCGGTGCACTTCAGTCTCTGCTGGTGACGACAGAGCACGAAACTGAGCGTGAATGGTAGCTCTGGAGAGCTTGAGAGAAGAGCTTTCCAACGCACCCTCAAACGCCAAAAACGGCGTTCGTTTGAAGCCAGGGCAAGCTCGTGCCGACGGGGAGGTGGTGGCTGACGCGATTTTCGTCCGCGGCTCCTCCACGTCCGTGCGGCTTCTAGGAAGTTGCACGGACAGGGGCAGTGGTGGCGCACGCTGCTGTTGTTGCTGCTGCTGCTGCTTCCGTTGAGCTTGAAGGCAATGGCCTCAAGCCACTTTGGCGGCTACTGTTGCTGATGTTTCTGATGCCGCCGCCGATGTTGCTGCTGCTGCTGTGGTCAAAACTGCCAGCTCTGTTGCTGCGCTGCTGGACAGCTGCTATGGCGCTGCTGCGCTGGCGTGCTGCTACACTGCTGCACCCCTCCTGCACGACTCCTCTGTCGCGCAGGTGTTGCGGCCTTCGCCTTCCAATGGCGCAGGTTGGTGGGTCCNGCGGCTCCTCCACGTCCGTGCGGCTTCTAGGAAGTTGCACGGACAGGGGCAGCGGTGGCGCACGCTGCTGTTGTTGCTGCTGCTGCTGCTGCCGTCGAGCTTGACGGCAATGGCCTCAAGCCACTTTGGCGGCTACTGTTGCTGATGTTTCTGATGCCGCCGCCGATGTTGCTGCTGCTGCTGTGGTCAAAACTGCCAGCTCTGTTGCTGCGCTGCTGGACAGCTGCTATGGCGCTGCTGCGCTGGCGTGCTGCTACACTGCTGCACCCCTCCTGCACGACTCCTCTGTCGCGCAGGTGTTGCGGCCTTCGCCTTCCAATGGCGCAGGTTGGTGGGTCCTCCCAGGACCTGTCGCTGCTGTTGTGTGCTGTTGCCGCTGCTGCTGCTCACTGCTGCTGCGATTGCTGCATCTCTTGTTGCTCTGATACCATGAGAAGTTTCCTAGAATCTTCCTAACCACTTGCCGTGACACTAGGCATCAGCGCCAGGGTCAGCGTGTCAGCGTATGACAATAGTCACAAGTTTGAGACAAAACTGCAAGGGTCTGGGTTGGGACACGGACAGAGTGTCAAGAAACTCAAACTGAATATAATTGCAGAGAGGAATGACAAATGACAAGTCCATGGCATAAGTATCTGCCGCGGCGCACGGCGGGTGTCGCACGCGGCAGTGCAAGATCTGTCCTAAAACCGGCCCAAACCACTGTTTTGGCCGTAACTCTGCGCACACATGTCAGAATGCTACGCCGTCTGAACCTAGATGTGCAAAATCACAAGCCGGACGCTACAACTGGTCACATGCATGCATATGGCATCGAACGGTGGAAGCACAATGCAAAAACATGCAAATCGGGCCCACGGCCAGTCCACCGATAAAGTCCTGCGTGCTGCAGAAAAACTACAGGAGGTCCCGGGTAGTGTCCAGAGCTCTGGAACGGCCGTCGGTCAGCTCCAAACCAGTAGTCCGCCACCGGACGACGCACCGGTACCGCCTGGGTCCGCATCAGGGATCGGCACGAGTATGCACACGGCCGAGTGGTCACAGTAAACTATACAGGTCGACAGGAACGTCACAAATCACAACAAGGAGATGCATGCACCACATACGCTCGTGGCTGATGTGGTTTCTGGCATTATGTTCATGCATGCCGTGCAGGTTGTTTGGTTCTTGCCCGGGTTGTTGATCCTACGGGGCTACACACTTAGTCGCTCTGAGGTGTGAGAAATTGCGGCGGCGTTTTGCCGACCGGTCAGGTTCGACCCCGGGGTGGCGACTGGGCCCCACTTCGAGTCACTCGAGTGGGTGGCCCGGCCAACCGCGGCTAAGACCTCGCTTGCTTGTTACTCCCGTACTTGTTGTTCTCACGTGATCTCTCAATCAGGTTTCTCACCTCGCTCACCCCACCCAGTCCATGGATGTCTCTCCTTCCTAGACTAGTGTGTGTGAGAGCTTAAGGCGGCCTCTTGCCGCTGCCTACACTGCAGTGAGAATGTACGGGCCGTAACATCTACCGCATCACAGAGAGTCACAGAAAACCATAAAGAGTCATGCAATGGTCATGTTCGTGCCCGTGGGCAGTCCTGGGTCCAGCAGCAGCTTGAGGGCTTCAACGGCTTCAACCAGAATGAGCACGTCGGATGCTTCCCCAGGTGGGACCATTGTCATTTAATCTGTACAAAATGTTTAAAGAGTGTGAGAGGCAAGAGGGCATAGAGTTGTGAGTGGCCAACGAACTTCAACACCGCTCACGGTTTGCTCCATTCCATTCTACTCTTGTGAGCATCTAACCGCCTACGCTCTCTTTATGGCAGGTGGCAAGCAACCGGACCTTTGTGCTGTAGATGCTGACATGAGGAGGGCAAGGACGGCCCGGTCATGAACGCAACCAGACCATCCAAGTGATGAGGCTAATGCTAAAAAACTACGTGACTGCAAGGTGTTATTGCATCAATGAGTGCATGGCTGAGTGGGGCCAGCTTGAATGTGCCATCTCAATGGAGTACACCCCGTGTGAAAAGCATTCATGTTGATCACTCGCCTGTGCAATATGTGTGTCTGTGTGAAAGTGAAGGAGGTAGAGATCAACACAGTTACGACCAGAAACCGACACAACTCTTTGTCATGCCATGACAAGTTCATGCCCAACTCAAGTGGGTTTCATCCATATCTCTGCACAAACCCTTTCTTCTTTCACAAAATTCAGCGTAGAGTCACTGCATCGGTTTGGCTCCTGCATTGACATTAATTTCTGAAGACATCGCAGAAAGTACCAACAAAATTCTACACATCAGTTTGCCCAGCACTTCATGTCTTCAAACCTTCTTCCTATCTCTCGCATTCTCTTGGTCCTACTGAGCAGAATTGTGGTCTTCACAGGAGGCAACGATCACCAGCGATTCTACAGAGTTTGTGGAAGAGCTCATGATTGGTGTTTGTGGAAGGATGTGGATGTTGGTCTCAAAACTGGTGGAAGCAATGCTTTCCCCGTTGACTTGATGCTTGCCATCGGCGCGAGAGGAGAGGTTTCACAACAAAAAACAGTGCGTCTCTAATCAGCTTGGGCTCCTGTCCACACGCCGAAGGCGTTTCCGATCCTTTCCCTGCATGGTCTACCACAGACCCATTTAGCTCCATGTTTTGCGACCAATGTAGCTCCATCCTCTTCAACATTCATATCACCCGTTGGCGCGAGCCATTGCAAGCGCAGGTGCATAGGAGCCTTCGGCAACTCCTGCCGCATATCCTCCACCTACACCTTCCCATGGAGCCTGTCCATCATGGACACCCTCCAACACCCTCACCACCAACTCCTCAAGCCCCACCGCCACACAGATGCGACCAAATGCTTTCCGAAATTGTCATTGGCACTTAAGCTGCCGAGCCCCCGGCCGAGCATGTAGGGCTGCTTGGAGGTGGACGAGGGCGCGGGACTATCAAAGGACGCCTCAAGGCGCTTCTGGTAGAGTTTGCCCGTTAATCCATGGAGCGGAGGCGGTTGTGTTCTAAGCTTTGCTGGTGGCCGGGGCGCTGGGGGCAGTGATGGAGATGCTGCTGGTTGTGCTGGTATTCCTGCAGGCGATGCTCGTACTTCTCCTGCTCATGGCCGTCATGGACCTATTTCCTCCTCTTCCCCCTCCTGGTTATGCTGCTACCGCCGTCGCCGTCGCCGCCGCTGCCGCTGCTGCTGCTCCTGCTGCTACAGCTGCTGCTGCTGCTGCTGCCGCCACTGCTGCTGCTGTTGCTGATGGCGATGATGGTGCAGCTCATGGTGGGCCTGCTGGCACCGCCATTGGTGATGGTCGTGGGGTCGCCTGTTCTGGTGGAAAGCAGGGGGCAATAGGAGGGCAACGTAATGCACAGACCCTGGCGAATCGGCCAGATTGGGAACATCACTGCTGCCGCCACTGCTGCCACCGCTACTGCATCCACCAGCGCCGCTACCGCAAAGAGAAAACCCCATGAGCAGCAGCAGCAGCAGCAGCTCCCCCCTTCACCTCGGTCCCTCCAGCAGCATGTCCTATCTGACCACCCACACGGAACATGCTCTGGCACCCCTCCGAAGCTTGTCGTGCAGACCCGGGGCCACGCCAACATGCTCCGGAATCCTGTTGGGCACGATCTCCATCCCCACGGCGAGCAGAGGTGGAACCGGAAGTCCACGAGTGGACGTCCGTCCGCAGCCCTTCCCTGCAGCTCTGAGGCATGCGCGAGCTCCACGACGTGTGCTCCCCTTGACGCTCCTCGCAGTTTCGCACCATGTCTGAATCGCTGCTTGTGCTGGGGAGAGCCTTGAGCGGATGCAGGTCCAGCTTCAGCTCCCTCAGCCTCTTCATCTTCCGCAAGAGGGACAAGCTCGACTCGGACGAAGTGGAAGGGGACGACGAGGGGAAGGAGCGGCTATTGAGGGTTTGCAAGTCGATGGCTTTGGAGGATCCTGAGCATGACGCACGATCCGACGAACCTGCCGTTACTGATGCTGCTTCCTGCGAGGCCGTGGTAGGGAGAGACAAAGGGGTGTTGCTGCCTTGGCTCAACAAACGCAAACATGAACCATCTCTTCCCTCCGTACATGCACGGCCGCTCATGTGCTCCTTTGCAGGCAAAACTACTTCTGCTGATGTTGTTGTTGCTGCTGCTGCTGCTGCTGCTGCAGTATCTGTGGCAGCACCAGTCCAGGACTGCAGCTTGGCATCCAGCAGCCATCCTGCATCGCTGACTCCAGCTCTCACACCGCCACTTCTTCTTCTCCTGACCCCATCATCCCCCTCGGCTGTCGCTGCTGCAGCGGCTCCTTGCAGCATCTCCACGCAGCTTGCGAAGCTCAGGTGCTTGGTCATCCCTTGCGGTCTCGCCTTCCCCCTCCTGCCTCTCTCGCCCTCCCCACCCGCGAGGCAATCACGAGAATCAGCACATCCATCTGCAGCCACATGCGATGCTCCAGTGCAACAACCACAGCGCGCCGTCCCACCGGCTTGCAACGCCACATGCCCATTCGGACGAGCGTGTGCGCGTGAGCGTTGCATGGGCTCGTCGGTGCCTGATTCAGGATCCAGGTCTTCCAGGAGTTCGGCAAGGACAGCGTCGAAGATGGGCCGTCCATGTCTGGCAGGACCTGCCGAAACCGAGCGCCTATGGAGGCACCCGGCCTCTCGCTCCCTTAGCCATGATGGCGGCATCACTGCCGCTGCCCTGGACTTGTGCAAACTTGATGGGCTCCCGTTCACGGGACTGTGCAGGCTTCCCTGGCAGCTGTTGCTGCCACCGCCACCACCGCCGTCGCTTTTCCAAGCGCCTTCACTGCCATTCTCACTCCTGCTGCCATTGGCGCTGCTGACGGTGGTGATTGTGGTAGTGCCGGTGGCGGTGCTCGTGCCAGTGCTAACGCCGCTCCTGCTGCTGCTGCTGCTGCTGCTGCTGCTGCTGCTGCTGTTGCTGCTGCTGCTGCTGCCACCTCCAGCGCACCTCATTCTGTTCTCAACAACACTACTATGAGCACACCTGCTCGAGAGCCCGGCTGATGCACCACTTGCTCTGACGCCAGCTCCCTCCTCGCCAGAGACAACTTTGGCTTGACAGCTCTGAGGCTGGGCTCCAAAACCATCCTTGTGTCCCGGCATGCCCCTCTCCCGGAAACTAGGATTTCTGCCCGGAACAGGGCTAGAGGATCCCTGTTCATACCATTGCCGGTGCCGTTGCAGTTGTTGCAGCTGCAGTTGTCGATGCTCCCCTTGCCGATCCTGCCGTTTGGCGTGCTCACCCCCCACTAGCTTCCTGCCGGGTGAGACAGAACATCCCCTCGGTCCCTGAGCAGTGCTGTGGGCCGACTTGCCGGGACTCAGCACCAAATCTTCGATCAGCCCGTAGCTGCCACCCTTCCTCCTGCCTCCTGGGCAAGCTCCTGGGCTTCGGAGAGGGAGCCGGGAAGGAGATGGGAGAGCAAAGCCGACCGGGGGGAAGATCCTCAACTCCGAAGGCCTCTCCCGAGGTTCGTCGCTTCGGCAAACAGCGACACCATTGTCACGGGCAGGCCGCGGCGACGCACTGACAGGCGAGGCCGTGGGCGAGGGCGGCGAGAGTGAGCCTGGAGACGAGGGGATGAGGATGCGGACTCTTCTGGATGGGCCGCTCCCGCCACGCACTGCATCCGCATCCGTTTTGGGACCAACTCCTTCGTGTTTGGCCCAGTGAACGTGGCGCTGCTTTTGTCGTGATTGCTGCTGCTCGTGTTGCCGCTGGTCCCCGTGCTGCATGTGATCATGCTGTTGCTGCTGCTCATCCTGCTGGCACTGCTGCTTCTGCTGCAGCTGCTCCCTGTTCTCTGACGGTTGGTCCTGCTCTGGCTGGTGCAGCAGCTTCTTCTGCTGCTGCTTCTCCCACTTCCCTGGGCCACGTTGCTGCTGCTGAGCGTTGGGTTGCAGTTGCCACTCCAAGCAGGAAGACGAGCTCGCCCTGAGGCTGCTCCAGCGCCTGTGGGACCTCTTGTCACCTGCATCCGAAGAAAAGGGAGCGCAAGGTCCCGACAGCTCCCCAGCAGCACCGGAGTGGGCCCCGACGTCTTGCGCATGAGCGCGTGAAGGTGATCCTGCACCCAACAAGCGGTCCATGAGAGCACCGGCGCCTGCCGCTGGTGGCCCTCTTGGAGACAGCATGTGGAGGGGAGAAGCAGCCACTGACACCAGGGGACCCCAACCGCCACGAGGACAAAGGCCGATGACCTTGTGTGACCAAAGGGGATGTGCAACATCCCCCTCCTCCTCCTCCTCCTGCAAAAGACGTGAGGCATGTGCATGCGGATGGGACTGGTGGCTGCTGTGGACTTTGGCTGCACCCTGGCCCACCTTCTCCACCACCGTCTGCACCGCCGCCGCCAGCCGAGCTGCTGATGCGACAGCCCCATGCATGCCATGACGCGGCGATCGTGCACTGGCAGGCTGAGGGGTGGAGTCGCCATGCGTGACTCTGTGCTCAAGCCCACGCCGAGGGGAGGCGCACACAGCTGGAAAACCGGCACAGGCAGAGCCCACGCACGACGCTGTGTCTGGGGAGTCAGCCCTTACTGAGAGCAGTGCATCAGCGTGTGACATGGTGCGGCCGTGCAAAGGCCGCGGCAACGCTGCTCTACTCCTCTGTTGCTGCACCTCCGGCAGTTGATGCTGTAGAGACTCCTGCCGCTTCCCCTCCTCTTGCTGCAGGAGGACAGCCGGAAGCTGCTGTTCCTTCAGTTGATCCTGCTCTGCCACCTCCTCCTCCTCCTGCTGGAGCAGCTCCTGTTCCTGCTGCAGCAGTTGCTCTCGTGGCTGCTGCTGCTGCTGCTGCCACTCCCGCTGCCACCGCTGCTGCTGCTGCCGCTGCTGCTGCTGCTGCTGCTGCTGAGTCTGCTGTTGATGCTGCTGCTGCTGCTGCTGTTGCTGTCGCGGGCAATGCTGTGGCTGCTGCAGCAGCAGCTGCTGCTGCTGCTGCTGCAGCTGCTGCCGCTGCTGCTGCTGCTGCTGCTGCTGCTGCTGTAGCTGCTGCCACTGCTGCTGCTGCTGCTGCTGCTGCTGCTGCTGCTGCTGCTGCTGATGTTGATGATAAAGATGCTGCTCTTCCTGGTCATCTGTCCCCTGACGTTGAGGAGGAAGAAGAAAGTCAGCCAGTGACACATCTGGCCGCACAATCCCAAGGCCTTTACAGACCCTAAGCGACCCAGCCAGCTGCGCGAGAGCCTGGGCTTCACGAGGGGACAAAGCCTGAAGCACACTTGTCAGCAGCAACGCATCGCTTGCACCGGCATTGTTGCTCCTGCTGCTTTCACTGCATGCGCTCCTGCTGCTGCTGCTGCTGCTGCTGCTGCTGCCGCCGCCGCCGCCGCTGCTGCTGCTGTCAATTGTGCTTCTTCTACAAAGGCTGATGGTGCTTCCTGCTCCTCTTGTGCCAGTGCCACCCTTCAAATCGCCACCGCTGGCCCGAAAAGCACTTCGGGCAACTTTCAGATTGAACACCGCAGGAATGGCAGGCAGAGGAGAAGCTGTGGAAGAAACCCTCGGAGCAAGGCAGAACCCATCAGATGCGCTCCGGCGGTGGCAGAGAGGTAAAGACGCTGTGAGGTGCTGCTCGGCATACATCCTCTCTTCCACCCAGGTAGTGGCAGCACAACTTAACCCTTTTGCACTCCCACGGCTGCTGACACTCCCATCTTCCCTCAGCTCGCAAGTGTCAGAATGCTCAAGGGAATGGCTGTGCAACTCCACATTGAAAAGAGTCGTACTTCTGGGGGACCGTGTACTTGGAAGGGAGCGCAAGGGTGAGTCACAGTCCAACGTCCTGCCCTCGCGTGGACTTGCCTGCTGCGCCAGCAGGCGCCTTCCTTCAACCATGTCCAGCCCCTCCAGCTTCTGCTGCTGCTGGAGCAGTTCGCAAGAAAGGCTCTCCTGCCGCTGCTGCTGCTGCTGCTGCTGCTGGCCCTGCCACTTGGGCTGTTGAGGCAGTGGCTGTTGATGTGGTGAGGCCACAGATGACGTGGATGACCAAGAAGAGACAGGAGATGGGTCAGAGGACGAGGGGAAAGAAGAAGTTAAGGGGAATGAGGAGGAACGGGAGGAGGAAGAGGAGGCAGAGGAGAAGGGGGGTAGGGAGGAAGAGGGGGACAAGGAAATCAACGACAATGACGAGGACGAGGACGAGGACGAGGACGAGGACGACGACAGCGACGGCGACGGCGACGACAACGATGACGAGGACGGGGAAGAGGATGAGGACGACGACGACGGTGACGACGACGAGGACGACGACGGCGACGAGGACGAGGACGATGACGACGTCGATGACGACGACAGCGACGACGACGACAGCGACGACGACGACGACGACGACGACGACGACGAGGACGATACTAATAACAACATTGGCGACACCGAGGACGGCGTCAATGATGACGATGACGACAGCAGCTGCGACGCCGACAGCGACAGCGACAGCGGCGGCGACGACGACGATGACGACGATGACGACGACAACGACGACGATGACGACGACGACAGCGGCGGCAGTGGCGACGACAACGACGACGACGTTGATGACGATGATGATGACGTCAGCGGTGGAGGCGGCAGCGGCGGCGATGATGACGACGACGACGGCGACAACGACAACGACAACGACGACGACGATGACGCTGCCACTGCCGCAGCCACCGCTGACGATGCCAATGCAGATGCTGATGCTGATGCCGATGCTGATGCCGATGCCGGCACCGACAGCAACGATGAAACCGACGCGGATGCCGAGGATGCCAGCAGCGTCGACACCGAGGACGAGAAAGTGGAGCAGAGGGACGACAAGTCTGAGAGCTGAGGTAAAGGCTCACTGGCGCCGCAACCACCACGGTGGGACATTCTTGTACTAGGCGCGTCCTTGCCCCCGTCCATCTCAGCACCATCACCATCATCGTTGCCATCGACGAAAGGAGCACCCTCATGCGCGAAATTTCCACTGCCGTCACTGCTACCCCCGCAGCTGTTGCAGGTACTGCGACCTTCATTTCCTATCCAGTCGGCGAGGGAGCTCTGGCGGCCTGCCTGCCCAAACAGCACAACCATGGGCGGCGGTCCAACCCCAGCCGACTTGGGCGCAGCCGCAGCCCTACAGCCCAGAGGTGTGGACCTGTTCAACGGCAGAGCAGGCGAGAAGGAGCGTGCGGTAGTGGCGGCGCCAGATGCAGAGGCAGCGGGGTGCGAGCAGTTGGATTCGGCAGACTGACCGTTATCATCCCGTGCGGAAACAGCGGCACTGGCCACGACTCCGCACCCGCCTCTGCTGCTGCCAACGCCGCCACAAACACCACCTTGACCACCGCCGCCGCCGCCACCACCACCATCGCCACCAGCGTGATTCACAGAGACTGAGGAGGCGGCTTCGTGGCTGCCTTTTCCCCAGTCTGCTGGGACCACGTGCAGGTGCCGCCGTTCGCCCCTTTCAGCAACCCTTGGCTCGAACAAGCCCGTGGAGGGCGACGCAGCAGGGGCGGAGCGTGTCTGGCTCCTTTGCCATGCAGCGGGGTTCCCTCCTTCGACGGCTCTCCGAGGTGAGCACGGGTAGTGCGAGTGAGCGACGGATGGCTGCTCCTGCCACTGCTGCTGCTTGCTGGCCCGTTGGAAAGAACTGCGGTCGGAATGGGACTCTGTGCGCACGCCTTCCATGGTCGTGGTGGTAACCGTGGCGGCGTGAGGTGGTGGCGGTGGGTCGGCAGCCTTAGGCGCAGCTGCTGATGCGACGTCGCGCAGACTCTGGCGCGACGGCATCCTACAGCACGGTCAATGCTCCCGCTGCTGCTGCTGCTGCTGCTACTGCTGCTGCTGCTGCTGCTGCTCCTGCTATCATACACTAACTAGAACGCTTGCTCGTCGCCTACACCTACTGCTTGCTTCTCTCCCCGACACCTGTTGTGCCCCGCAGCCGCACGCGCTCTCCCTCAGCTTTCTCCCAGGCACCTGCAGGCTGAGCTCCTGCCATTAGCAACAGACCCCACTTCAAAAGCCGTCCACCTCGATCTCTTCAAGTCTCGACGAGTCAGGCCTTGGTCCAGACTCGCCGAACGGCGGCACGGCAGGATATGCGGCAAATTCTGTCCGCGGCAGGGCCTGCCGCGGACAGAACCGCCGTTCCTGCCGAGGATCCTTTCCCCCCTTTTTCAGCAAATGCTCCCTAGTTTCGCGCGAAGGCTGCCGCGAGTAGCATTCGCGGCAGGACGCGAGTAGCATTCGCGGCAGGACTTCCGAACTTCAAACCAGTTCAAACAGTCAAACTTCATGCAAAATTTTATCGGGTTTACATTGCCCGTATCGGTCCGTTGCATTCATTTAATTCAGTTTTCAACAAACATTTCAGCCACTTGCCGCAGAACTTCGCGGCCGGAAGTTATGCCAAAAAGATTCTCATCGCCGGCAGCCACGGCAGGCCGCAAAAGGAAGGGTCCGAAACAACAACCAATGGCAACATGCCACGCATGAGCCACCGCTGTCTTGCCGCGGCATCCGTTCTGCGGCAATATTGCGGTGGCCGCCTCTTTTCGAAGGTTGCCTTCGCCTCCTCGCAACAATTTCGGAAGGCGTTGACCTCTCGCAAGCCCCATCGCTCAAAATTCGGGAACGGTTGACTCCTCGCACACTACCTGTTCCCGCGTGCGCCTATCCTGCCGTGCCGCCGTTCGGCGAGTCTGGACCAAGGCCTCAATCGACGACGAATCACGGCAATGACATGGCTGCTGGACGGGAGAAAAAGTACGAATAGTGCTTTTTAGATAGTAACACGCAAACATGACACCCCACAAAAGTGAGCGTACAGATACGGCGCCCCTCCAACGCAAGCATACAGAAATGGCGCCCATCCAAAGCAAGTATACAATAATGGCCCCTTCCAAGGATAGCACACAAAAAATAGCGCCGAACGAAAACGCCCCCCCGCCAAGTAGCACGCAAAAATGGCACCCCGCCGTAGGCAATGCCATGTCACCAACCAGATTTTGCGATTCCCAAGGGACCCGTTTGTGTTTTGATGATCGTAGACAAAACAAGGCCCTAAAGAATCAACTTACACCTTCTCTTTATCCCTTATCTTGAAGCCAATCGGCCCATATTTTTTATTTTCCCCCTCTTTTCAAAGGCTATTGGCACCCTTTCAGTGATGTATAATGTTGTTTTTTTCATCCTTTTGTTTATCTAGCCGTATCGAACCTGTTCCCTCTCGCAAAAGTAGTTGTGAGCGCTCTCCTAGAAAAGTGTATATACACGCGTCTAATCTAGGCGGCAACCACGGGAGAGTAAGGCCAGGATAACATGGGGAAAAATGTGTCAAGCTTGCAATCATTACTATGCGAATCAACCTCGCAAAAGCCGGCCTTCGTCACTACTGATTACGATTGGAGGTTCTAGTCTACTTTTGTTGAAAACAACGAATGTGGAAGCTCGTATTCTAGTCGTCCGAAGGGTGAAGGCTCGTCAATCGTAGGTATAAAGATTTTTTGTGTTTATAATAGTGGAAATTTAAAAGTTGATAAATGTATTGATACATAACTACCAATCCTGACAATTTGTATTGGAAATTGATCGTGGAGGGCGGGACTCGCTCCACAACAATATACAGCAAAAAAATACGCATTATACAAATGTGGCATGCCAAACCAAAACTTTGTCTGAATCTGTCTGAAACAAACTTCCCATGTCATTGGTGATAGATACAAGATATTAAAACAAAGTTGTATAACACCGCATAAAGCAAAGGGTTGATCAGCTTCAACGCAAAAAAAAGGGACATGGGGAGCGGGGGGGGCTTCGCTTTCGACATAGTAGGGAAAAAATTCATGAATGTATTTCTCTTTACACAAATGTAGTTTGTTGACCAAGATGGAATGTGAATGAGAAAGAGAAAATACCCTTGATAGATCCGGAATTCTGTTGATGACATGGCATCACCAAAGAGCGTTGGGGCTGTTTTTCCGTACAACTTAGCGGGGGTTATTTTTTTTGGGTGCCATTATTGCGTGCTATCCTGGGGGGTCATTATGTCTAGCTCGTTTTGGAGGGGCGCTATATTTGCATGCTTGGTTTGGAGGGGCGCCACATTTGCTTACTCTATCTGGAGTGAGCACCAAATTTGCGATATACTTTCAAGATGAAGCCATTTGCGCGTTTTTCTCCTGCTGGTCGGTGTTATCGTCCGCACGTTTCGGATGTTTTCTCTTGGAGTCGCATGGGCGCGATTGCATTCATCCGTGCGTTTGGACCGCATATAGACACGTTTGGCCGCCCACCACGGCAAGGCAACGCAATCGTGGACGACGCCAGCTCAGCAAAGGCGCGTCGGACTTCAGCCACCCTTCTTCAATAATGCATCTGTCCGATGAACCTATCAGTAAACCGGACCAGTCGTCAAGAGGTAGCATCTGCGTGCGACCGCGTCGATCTATACGACTGCGAAAGAACAAACCCTTAACAATGCCATTGCGAAAACAGAACTTTCAAGGTCAGTTATTTCGGCAAGTACGACTTCGCCTCTAACTAGAGAGTCTTGAAATATGTTCCCAGCGTCTAGAACCAGAGCTAAGTCATTCGCTTACTTCTTCTTCTCATGCCTACAAGTACTTTTCGCGCTTGGACGTCGGCTAGGATGGGATAGAACAAAACGCACATCTAATGAAACTACAAAATGGAGGATCCAGAAGAAGCAATATGCGAATGAAACAAAAAGGCAAAAACAACAGATTCACATAGGAGAATTGAAGTAAAGGAAAAAACGAAGCGAAAATAAATACATAAGATTATTTTTTCAACAGATAATTTGACATGCGATCTCAATAATCCATTTCTTAGTAGAAATAAACCTTCTATGATGAAAATAAATCAAACAAAATACAAAAGAAATTATTGAATCAATTATTTGGTATCACATTCGCGATAAAAAATGTATATCCACTTCTGACTCAAATACCACGAAACATCCTAGTTCATATCTATTTTACACATTAATAGTGCCATATCCATCAAGAATATAACAAAACAAACTTTGTCGGTGTTACATCGAATGGAACGTCAAGATGTTGACGTTGACACACATCAAAGAAAGATACAAAAATCTCTCTATTGAAGGGTTTGTGACTTTTCTACAAAGAGTTGAAAAAGGTTTGAATGAGGAGTCTGAAACACCACATGCATTTAAAGGGAACTTGTTCGACCCCACTCCTATAAAGCCCAACAAGCGCTTGTGCAAGAATAAAAACCCTAAAATCACGAATTCAATTTAAGGAAGGGTTTGAAAGTGGTTTGCATGGATTGAAATGGAAAATGGTAATGAAAAAACACAAGTACTTTTAAAATCGTTGGATATAGCTCCTTTGAAACTCAATTGAAGGATATATCAGGCTAATGTTCATGCGTACACGGATAAAAATAATTGTAAACCCTAACCCATTCATAAATAAGAGCTTTGAACTGTTTATGACATGTTTTATTCAAACGTCCTCACACATATTCCATAAACTTTCGGAATTACTTAAATATGTCCTAGTTTTTGTTAAATAAACCTTTTTTACGTTATAGAAAGACAAAATTAAAAAAAAGACTACAATTTTTTTCATTTATGATAATATTTATCCAATGTTAATTTTATTCTATTAATTTTTAATAAATGTATAACCTAGAACATAATTTCAAAAATAACAATCCAAAATTCTAAGGATAATATTGATGCAATAAAAATACATAAGTAATGAATTTTTTTTCTGATGAATGATATATAGAACTTCAATATAGGGTCATTGTTTTAAGGAAATGTTTATACATCAGTTATTTTTTAGAAATTATGAAGCTAATTATTTCACCTCGTTGGATTAGATATAACTTTGAAGACAATATAATAATTTTTAATTTATGGATTTCCCTAAGAAACATGTGGAATAATTTAAGGAATTAAAATTTATCATGAATTCAAGATAACTCAAAGAAAACTTCTAGTTTTTTGTGATTACAGCTAATGTCATAATTTTTTTAGGAGCATTCAATTCATAATCTCATGATTCTAGGACAAAATGAATTTCTTAGTACGTTTCCAACAACTCTTAAATTTTTTATATGAATGTCTTTTGACTATATGAATATAATTTCATAGCTATGGTATTAAATATACATTTTTTTCTCTATTTATAGAATACAAATTTGATATGAAATATGTTTATAAAATGAAACCTTCGAAAATTGAAATTTTATTTCACATTTTATGAAAAATATTTGCCTTTGTAGCTAAAATATATCAGTTGTTGTATTTACATCACATATCTTGATTTCAGATAATTTTTAAATTAAAATATAGATCCAAACCAAAGTGGATTTTACGAAATATATTTGGTTAATTTGAGAAAATAATTTTAGTAAATTATTTTTACGTTGATATATATTTTAGTATATTAGTTTGCAAAAAAAATTGAAATACATGTTAAATTTTCTTAAACATTCAAGCAACTATTAATTTTTTATAAATAACTCTATACTATAGGCGTCGAATTTCATATCTATATGATTTAATATAGGATTTATCCTTTATTTTTAGAATAATAATGTGATAGTAAATATGTTTTCAAAATGAAATTTATGTATAATGAACTTTTATTTCAAATCTTATGAAAAACTAGATTATCTTTGTAACCAAAATAAAACATTTGTAGTCTTTATAACACATCTCTTGAATTTCAAAACCTAGTAACATTTAAATGCAACCCAAATTGGAATTTAAAAATCTTAAGTCTATTTAAGAAAATAATTTGTTTCAATTGTTTTTAT
The DNA here is from genome assembly GCA_023375785.1 of Penium margaritaceum. NCBI lineage: Eukaryota > Viridiplantae > Streptophyta > Zygnematophyceae > Desmidiales > Peniaceae > Penium > Penium margaritaceum. The sequence goes on along the minus strand of SZWC01000872.1, from coordinate 3,874 downwards.
ATTTTTGTATCATGGAGTGTATATCTTTTTTCTCGTTTTTTAATTGAGAAAATCATTTATGTGAAGGATCATGATAAAAAATAATTATATTGTTATGTATATTAAAGTTTTTTTGTATCTCAACCTGTTATATCTATATTTTGTGACATGATTTTAATATTATTTATAGCACGAAAGTGAGAAATCCGTTACTTAAACATGAACCCCATTTGATATGAATTTCTAGATTTGATCAGTCATAATGAAAGCCTTTTTGTTTATAATAATGTATTCATATTAGCGTCTATTCATTCATTCTCTTTTATTTATTTGAAATTGATTGACTAATGAATCTCTCAAGATGTTATGCCTGATTTGATAACTTGTTACTAGCACCGTACATAGCTTGTTGTCTCCACTCGCTGAGCGCAACTTTTACAACCCTAGGAATTCTGTAGTCGGTTGTGTTTTAGCTGGACCAGGATGCCAATGCTAGAAGTGCGGAAACTAGTTCAGGGGCATCGCTATTACCTTAGCTCTGGTTCTAGACGCCGGGATAATTATTCTACTCTCTAATTAGAATCACTGGTTAGTGAAATAGTACTAGGCAGTCGGTTTAAACTTTCGCCCCCTTCTGGGCCTAGAACCGGAATAGATTTTAACTATGCCTCCGCGAGTATTCTGGCAGTTTGCGAAGTGACGAGCGCTGACGAGCTGCTCCCGAAAAATCGCGATTGCGCCTTTTCCGTCGCGATGTTCGAGAATCGTTTTAGTGCGAAATCTTCCATCGAAAAATTTATCTATGCCTCCGTGGCACGACTATCGTTGAAATTTATCGATAACATAGTTCTACAACTAGGCTTGGGGTAGTTGTAGTACCATTTTTTCAACGATGGCACTAGCATCGGGGGAAGCTGAATTCGATTGTAGGAACGGCCGCGATGATACGCATGTGGCTCAACTGCGAATGTTTGAAATTCGAGCGTTTGAAACTTCGCCGGAGTTTGCTTGGACCAGCCCGTGCAGTAGCCGGCCGGCTACTGCACGGTCTGTCGGGTGCGTCACGGGGGCCGACTTCATCAACGGCATTGTTCCACAATTGATAATGACACGTCGACATGAGCTGGACGACCTTGGAGTCGTTGGTGGCGGCAAACCGTCGATTGCTGAAACGACTGGCCAATCATCGATCACCTCTACCGCGTGTTTCAAGGTCATCGATGATTGGCTGCAACCGTCGTCCATTACCGCGTAAACCCGATCGATAGATTAAAACGATTCCGGTTCTGGGCCCTGTACTCAACACTGGGCAACAAGGGCGGCGCGGGAACTGTCGCCAAGACTCGGGCGTGGAAAAGGTCAAGATCGATGTGGTGGATGTCGCACCCACTGTCCACGCCGTCCGCGTGGTGCCTACTGTCGGTCCACGCGTTCGTCCAAGGTGAAGGGCAATATTGACGAGCGCGGAGATCTTTTTTCGGGGTCATTAGTTCGTGGGCAACATTTTTCTACCACGGAAAGTCTACTTGCACTGTGCGAACGCATCACAATTCACAAATATACCCACGACGCCATCCATTTCTTTTGAATCCTGGGAGTTGAACCAACGACATTGACTTTGCTTCTAGGGTTTGAGTTTTCTCCCGCTCGATTTGTGATTCTTGGTCCATTTCTGTAGACACGAAACGCGTTCGAAATTGCGGAACCAGAGCCCCATTTAGCATTTCTTGCGGGATTTTATTGTCCGAACAATACGGCGATGCATCCTGATTTTACGGACGAGAATCAATCAACATGCGCATCGATGCGCGATGCAACGACGGAAAATGTGCGATGCTTCGAAAATGGTTGAAATGTTGAACCGTACATGTAGTTTGAATTCAACTGAAAGTGAGTTTCGAAAGACATTTTTATCATTACAGTCCATGTTACGGCAACTTCTATTGATTCTAGCGTTTTACACAAATAGGACATTTCTTAGACGTTGGAAGACGTGCCACGTGGGCGCAGTTTCATGAAGAATCAGCGGGGATGGGAATTATTCTAGCTTTGAATCTGGAACACCAAAGAGGCGCAATCGCAAACAGTAGCGAGCGCTTGACAAAGCGCATCCTTTGACACGTGTTCACTTCGATGTGCTCAACACATCGCGAGGGGCCTTCTTTCTTGTTCCGGCGCACATCGGGTCTTACAGGCGGGAAAAGATGTTAGCGCAGAAAGCAGGTCCAAGGTTTATGTCGAGTTCCACACTCGTTGAATTCAGTATTCAATGACGTTTCGCGCGTGCCAGGTATGCTTGGCGAGCTGACATTAAAACGAGCGAGGTGGCGAAAAACGTGCCGAACCCGCCTAATTCTGTAATGAAGCTCGACAATTTCTGAAGATGTTCGAGAATTTTCCAAACGTTTTGGTGGTCGATAAAGCCTTCAACTTTCGGTGAGGCCGAACCGCGGGCCCTCTTTTCGCTCTTTTCACGGAAAGAAAGTGACTGAAAGTGTAGTTCACTGAAGATTACGGGACTGAATTCAGTGAACTCAAACCTCAAACCAAAAATCAAATTTGTTAAATCTATCGGCCGTCATTAGTGGATTCATTTTTCGCACAGTCCTCTCCGAATGGAGGCCTCGCACCCTCTTTGCCGAGACTCACGTGCCCAGGTTCGAACCTAATTGTGTGCAAGAACATGGCAGAATTTCAATGATGTCCACGAAATGGAGGGAATCTCGTGCAAAAAGACGGTCAAAACACGATTGTTGAAGATAGTGACTGAAATCAGGAGTGGTTGTCACTCTTTTTTATCAGTCCGTCTTTTTGGGGCATATGGATGAATACTGAATTAAGTAACTGCGGAACTCGGCATAAGATAGCCGAGAAACAAACAAGACGAACTTTACTAACACCAAAAAACACATTGGAAGAGATAGAAAGGGTAAAAAATCTTCTCAAGAGGATTTTCTCATCACAAGAAATTAAAGTATCAAACACCTCGGATACAAAAAAAAATAGAAATACGAATTAATGAATGGGGTATGGAAAAATACACAAAGAGCAACACACATATATGACAATGGTCCATAAATGAAATTCATTCGAATTAACATACAAATTCCATTCCCATGCACAAATGGATGTACTGAAATTGAAAAAATTACATGTATAGCAACACATATACCTCCATCAAAGATATATACATGGAGCTATACACACCAATTTACATAACAATACAGTTCGCAAAAAGTGTTAGTGAATGTGGAATTTAATATATGTGTACATTTAAGTATATATAAAAATTTAAATATAAGCATGAACAGATGGACATCAATATTGCAAAATAATGTAGATATTTAATTGAAAATTATTACAGATATTCAAATATATACACATATATATGAAGGTATAATGATAAATCTAAATGTAAACATCAATAACATTATGAAATAGATATGGATGCATATCAATGAAGACATAAAAAACATATAAATATACTTCCAAATAAAGATAAAAATATAAATATGTACAGAAATTGATATGGATATAGATATACATATAGACAAGAATCTAGATAAAAGTCTAGATGTAGATATAGATGTAGATATAGATAAAGATATGGATATAGATATAAATATGGATATGACTAGATATGGATATAGATGTAGATATAGATACAGATATTGATACAGATACAGATACAGATATAGATATAGACATAGATATAGATAAAGATATAGATATAGATATAGATATAGGTATAGATATAGATATAGATAAAGATAGAGATAGAGATAGAGATATAGATATAGATATAGATATATATATAGATATAGATATAGATATAGATATAGATATAGATATAGATATAGATATAGATATAGATATAGATATAGATATAGATATA
>SZWC01000871.1:325902-344213 GCA_023375785.1 Penium margaritaceum | reverse complement strand
TTCCCTCCTACTAGAAGCAAGCTGAGGAATCTAGGAAGGGGCAGAAGCTTCTAGAGGAGGGAAGGGATGCCTTCCTAGGTGGGAAAAGGACAGCCTACCAAGGAGCACTCTAAAAGCCATAGAATCTACTAGGAAGCTCCAACTCTGGCATGCTTTGGTGTTTTGGAAAGCTTAGATCAGTGGCTATAAAATTCCACTGCTTGTGAGCCTTGATCAAGTGTTCATTCCCAGTAAATTGAGTCCAAAACTATTGCCCCAATCTATGACCAGATTTTTCCATCCATGGAACCAGTTGCCTCCACAGTTTCAGTCTCTCCAAAAACAGTTGGTGGTGTGAAACAGCCACTGCTAGGGACCCTCCAGGGTGCACACTCACCTTCAGGCCAACAAAGGGTTATGGGCCCACGCCTCTAAGGGGTTCAAAGCCAGCTCAATTTCACGCTTCCAACAGCAAGACATGGCAACTAGCGAGCAAGACAGCAGCCGCGCTGTCCTTAAGTTTGATGGGACAGGCTTTGCCTTGTGGAGGTGGCAGTTTGAGGTCTTCCTCGACGACAAGGGACTGCTTGAGCTCGTAAAAGGTCAGAGACTGCTCCGCCGGATACTGCAACGGCTGAGGTGAAGGAGGCATACAAGAAGCACAACAACAAGGCGTTGGCGCTCCTTGTGTCCGTGTTATGTCCACCACAACTTGGGCACATCCAAGGATGCACCCTGGCCGCGGACGCATGGTCAAAAGTCTGCTCCATCTACTAGTCAAGCAACCTTGTCAATCAGCTCTTCATCTTCAAATGGCTCGTCACCCTCCAAGCCAACGAAGGCGACAACATCATGGAGATCATGTAGCAGATTGAGTCCCTCGCAGCTGAGTGCGTGGCCACGGGTTGGGAGGTCAACTCTCAGTTGCAAGCTATGATCCTCCTTCTAGCCTTGCCAGATAGTTGGAGTCCCATGATCACAGTCCTTGGTGGCTGGCCTTCCGACGAGCTGAAGTACCCAAAGGTTACTGAGTACGTGTGCAATGAGTGGATGCGACGTGGCGATCGAGAGAGTGCAGCGGCATCAACTTCAGCTTTCACAGTTCATCCTCAAAGTGGAGACCGAGGCGACAAGTGGAAGGGTGCCAAACAGGGCACTAAGAAGGGTGACAAGAAGGGGGAGTGCTTCAACTACTTCAAGGAGGGCCACTACGCGCGCAACTGTCCCAAGAAGAAAACGGATCGGTCGCAGCGGGACGAGAAGAAAGATAAGCATGCCCTTATGGCGTACAAGTCCACCAACTTGAAGGATCCGGGAGTTGCCGTCATCGACGCCGGATCAGGCCGCCATGCGCAATGCAACGGGGCGGCATTTGTCACCTACGGCGCCTCGGAGAGACGCATGACAGTGGCCAATGGAAAAACAGAGGTGGCCGCCGGTGAGGGTAATGTCCGCATTGAGTTAGTTATGGATGGAAAACCTGTCACGAGCACAATCTATGATGTGCTGCATATGTCCAACTTTGGGGCAAACTTACTCTCCGTCAGCCGCCTTACCGATAAGGGACTTGAGGTGCTCTTCACAAAGAAGGAGGCCGTCATCCACAAAGAGGGCAAAGGTGAGGTGATTGCGCGTGCCAAGAGGGAGGACGACTTGTACCTGCTACGCGCAAAGATCCTCGGCAGCCGGGAGGATTCCAATGCCGCCAATCTTGCAACGAAGGATGGAGGAGACCTGGACCTATGGCACCGCCGACTCTGCCACATTTCTCCATCGACCGTGAAGGAGATGGCTAAGAGGGAAGTGGTGCGGGGTCTTCAAATCAGCGGCCTTGATGGAACCAAGGAGACCGTGTGTGAGCCATGCATCATTGGCAAAACAACTCGGGAGCCGTTTGTCGCCAAGGGGATGCGTGCATCGGCAAAACTGGCCGTGGTACACACAGATGTGTGTGGACCGCTTGAGAGATCCATCGGCGGAGCTCGCTACTTCCTCACCTTCATCGATGACCACAGCCGGAAACTCTACCTCTACACAATGAAGCAAAAGAGTGACGTCCTTGGGTGCATGCAAGAGTTTGTGGCTGATGTGGAGCGGCAAACAGAGTTGAAGGTGAAGGCGTTCCGGAGTGACAACGGCTGTGAATATGCGGGGTGCCTTGGGTGGATGAAGAGCAAGGGGATTGAGTGGCAGAAAACAACTCCACACTCCCCACAATAGAATGGCGTCACAGAGAGAGAAAATTGCACAATCCTTAACATGGTGCGATCCATGTTGAGCGACGCCGGCCTTGCACAACGGTATTGGGCGGAGGCGGCAAGGACAGCAGCGTACATCATGAATCTCATGCTGACCAAGCCGCTGAAGGACAAGGAGAGCAATGCATGGAGCGAGAGAAAGCCGGCGGTGGATCACCTCTGCATGTTTGGTTGTGTTGCACATGCAATGGTGCAGGCACGTGAGGGACAGAGTAAGCTGGACCCGCGTACCCGCCGGTGTATATTCCTTGGATATGAGAGCGGAAGCAAGGCGTATCGGCTCTTTGACCCAAGGAGGCAGCAGATTGTGCGGAGTCGCGACGTCACGTTTGACAAGAAAAGCCATTGGACAGACAAGGAGGCAGGTCTCTCCAAGAGGGGGGAGTGGATGCCACTCCTTGAGGGGGAGACGGCGGAGGACGTGAATGAGGGTGACATCCTCGCATCACCACCAACCGGAGAGTATCGCCTGAGGGATGGGCGAGCGGCAGACTTTATTCTGGCCAGTTCGGATGAGGAATCCGAAGCACCGGAGATGGACGTGGAGGTGGGGAGTCAACAGATGTCTCCAAGGTCTCCAAGAGAGGGGGGGCAGGCGCTCGGAGAGGATGGCGCCAGAAGGGGACAGCAACAATAGCAACCGCCTCAAGAGCCCCGCAGGAGTAACCGTGTGCGAAGAAGGACAAAAAGGTATGATGCCAACAAGGGAATTTGGACTGGGTTTGCACAAGCCTTCTTCACGCAAGAGGAGCCTCAATCTGTAAAGGAGGCACTGCAGCGAAAGGATGGGGCTGAGTGGGAGGGAGCAATAAAATGTGAGCTTGCCTCCCACAAGCAGAATGGCACTTGGGAGCTGGTTGACCGGCCGGAGGGCGCGAAAATCATCGGCGCCAAGTAGATCTTCCGGAAGAAGCTCACAAAGGAGGGGAAGGTGGACCGGTACAAGGCGCGGCTGGTGGTGAAAGGATATGCCCAGAGAAAAGGGGAGCACTACGACGAGACCTTTGCACCAGTTGCCAAGTTTGCCTCCATCCGTACTATCCTCTTGGTGGCAGCGGCACGCGACTACAAAATCCACCAAATGGACGTGAAAACCGCGTTCCTCAATGGCGACCTGGACAAGGAAGTATACATGGAGGTCCCACAAGGGGTGGATGCGCCGCAAGGGAAGGTGTGCCGGCTTTGCAGGGCACTCTATGGACTGAAGCAAACTCCGCTCATGTGGTACCTCAAGATGGATAGTTTCATGGGTGAGCTTGGCTTCAAGCGCTGCAAGGCCGATCACAGCGTGTACGTGCGTAATCAGCCAGGACTCCACCAAATTTTCGTCCTCTACGTGGATGACCTCATCCTTGTGTCTTGGGATGAGGGGGAGCTCAAGAGCCTGAAGCAACAGCTTGGCGGCCGGTTCAGGATGACAGACATGGGCGAGCTTGAGTACTACCTCGGCATTGCCATCAAGAGGGACCGTAAAGCACGCACGCTGGAGATGGGTCAAGAAAAATATGTGCAGGAGGTGCTCCGCCGCTACAACATGGAGGAGTGCAACCCCGTTGGCACACGTATGACAACGACATGTGAGCTGAGCTTGAGTATGGGCCCGAGCACGGAGGACAAGAAGGTGGAGATGGCTGGAGTACCTTACCAGTCCGCAGTTGGCAGCATAATGTATGCCATGCTGGCGACGCGGCATAACCTTGCCTTTGCTGAAGGACAAGTGAGCCGCTATGTTGCTGATACGGGGCCGCTACACTGGCAAGCGGTGAAGAGAATCCTCCACTACTTGAAGGCAACGACACATTCGTGACTTGTGTTTGGAGGGGGAGCGCGGACTGACTCCCTCGAGCTGGTTGGCTACTCTCATGCTGACTGGGCAGGTGACGTTGATCACCGCAAGTCAACATCAGGCTATGTTTTTGGGCTTGGTGGTGCAGCGGTGTCTTGGGCAAGCCGGAAGCAGGGCAGTGTGGCTCTATCCAGCACTGAGGTGGAGTATATTGCGCTCGCAGAAGCCGCAAAGGAGGCACTATGACTGCGGCGATTGCTCAAGGAGATTGGGGTGCCGCAAAAGAAGCCAATGGCACTCAATGTTGACAACATAAGTGCCATCAGCCTGACCAAGAACCATGTGCTACACCGGAGGACCAAGCACATAGAGATCCGGCATCACTTTGCACGAGACCTTGTTGCAAAGGGCGATGTGGTGCTTGTGCATTGCGGCACAAAGCACATGCTTGCTGATGCCATGAAAAAGGCGCAACCCAAGGACAGGCATGATGCTACTTGTATGGAGCTTGGGCTTTCCCAAGCCTCTTGAGTTGCACGCTGAGCATGGACAGCTGCCATGGGTGACATGCAAGGGGGAGGTTGTTGGAATGATGCTCGTCACCATGGCAGGAGTGACTCCAAAAAGGAACACCAAAAAGACAGGCCTTAGTGGCTTAGTGGTTAATGGTGTCCATCTCTAGAGACACGGGCCCGGGTTCAAGTCCCACAAGATGAAATTCTACCCTGCCTCAAGGGAGGTGGATAATAGATGCCAGAAACTAGCTCAACCTCTCGAGTTCCTCTTTAAGTTTCTAGAAGGCCAGGTGAGGGTCCAGGAAGGTGGCACACCTTCTAGAAGGGGTGACTTGTCCTACAAGGCACCTAGAGGTGTCTTGGTCTTCTGGACACCTTCCCTCCTACTAGAAGCAAGCTGAGGAATCTAGGAAGGGGCATAAGCTTCTAGAGGAGGGAAGGGATGCCTTCCTAGGTGGGAAAAGGACAGCCTACCAAGGAGTACTCTAGAAGCCATAGAATCTGCTAGGAAGCTCCAAATCTGGCATGCTTTGGTGTTCTGGAAAGCTTAGATCAGTGGCTATAAAATACCACTGCTTTTGGGCCTTGATCAAGTGTTCATTGGCAGTCAATTGAGGCTAAAACTATTGCCGCACTCTCTGACCAGATTTTGCCATCCTTGGAACCAGTTACCTCCACAGTTTCAGTCTCTCCAAAAACAGTTGGTGGTGTGAACCAGCCACTGCTAGGGACCCTCCAGGGTGCACACCCAACCTCAGGTAAACATGACTACTTATTGATGGTCGTTGTACTTGCTAGTTGAAAACAAACATTTCAAAACCATTGTTTCCTCCTCCGACCACTTGTGACTCGTGTTATGTGTAATGAACATTGACCACCCATATTGAAATTCTTTGGTCATGGTCAGTGACACATGCCTAGTTTGGTTGTTCGGTGTGCATACTAGCCACACTGTTCCACTACTTATTGAAGTTGTTTGTCCTTTCTAGTCAATACATAAGGTTCCCAAACCATTGTCTCACCCTCTGACCATTTGTGACTGGTTTTATGAGTTGTCAATGTTGACAACACATAGTGCACTTCTTTGGTCATAGTCAGTGACGTATGCATCATTTGGTTGGTCACTGTGCATGCTAGCCACATTGTGCCACTACTTGTTGAAGGTCTTTGTACTTGTCAGTTGATAATTAGTGTTCCCAACCCATTATTTCCCCATCTGACCATTTGTGACTCGTGTTATGCATTTTCAACTTCAACCACACACTGTGAAATTCGTTTGGTCATAGTTAGTGGCATATGCCTACTTTGGTTTGGCACTGCATACATTCGCCGCACCATGTCACTATGTATTGAATGTATTTGTGCTTTCTAGTTTATAGCTAGTGTTCCCAAACCATTGTTATCCCCTCTGGCTACTTCTGACTCTTGTTGTGAGTTTTCAACGTTGACCACATGAAATGAAATCATTTGGTCATGGTCAATGACATATGCATACTTTGGTTGGTCACTATGCATGGTAGCCACACTGTGCCACTACATATTGAAGTTCTTTGTACTAGCTAGTCAATATCTAGTATTCACAAACCATTGTTTCCCCCTCTGACCATTTGTGACTTGTGTTATAAGTTGTCAACGTTGACCACACATAGTGACATTCTTTGGTCATGGTCAGTGACATATGCCTACTTTGGTTAGTCATTGTACATGGTAGCCACACCGTGCCACTACTTATTGAAGGTCGTTGTGCTTGCTAGTTTATACCTGGTGCTCATAAACCATTGTTTCCCCCTCTGACCATTTGTGACTCCTATTATGAGTTGTCAAAGTTGCCTACACACAGCGGTTTTCTTTGGTCAAAGGCTGTACACATGCCTTCTTTGATCGGTCCTTGTGTTTAGCCGCCACACCGTTCTATTATTTATCGAAGGTTGCTGTACTTGCTAGTTGAAGACTAATATTCCGAAACCAATTTTCCCCGTATGACCATGTGTGACTCGTGTTATGGGTTGTGAACATTGACCAGCCATACTCGAATACTTTGGTCATTGTCAGTGATATATGCCTAGTTTGGTTGTTCGGTATGCAAAGTATCCACTTCGTGCCACTACGTATTGAAGTTCTTTGTCCTTTGTAGTGAATACATAGGGTTCTCAGACCACTGCATGGTAGCCACACCGTGCCACTACTTATTGAAGGTCACATAGTGACATTCTTTGGTCATGGTCAGTGACATATGCCTACTTTGGGTGATCACTGTACATGGTAGCCACACCGTGCCACTACTTATTGAAGGTCCTTGTGCTTGCTAGTTGATACCAGGTGTGCCCGAACCGTTGTTTCTCCCTCTGTCCACTTCTGACACGCATTATGAGTTGTCAACATTGACTACACACAGCGGATTTCTTTGGTCAAAGTCACTACATAGTCCTACTTTGGTCGGTCATTGTGCATGGAAGTCACACCGTGCTACTACTTATAGAACGTCGTTGTACTTGCAAGTTGAAAACTATTATTCCGAACCATTTTTTGCCCCTCTGACCATTTGTGACTTGTGTTATGGGTTGTGAACGTTCACCACCCATATTGAAATTCTTTGGTCATGGTCTGTGACGTATGCCTAGTTTGGTTGTTTGGTGTGCATAGAAACCACACAGCGCCACTACGTATTGATGTTTTTTGTCCTTTCTCGTTGATACGTAGGGTTCCCAAACCATTGTCTCTCCCTCTGATCATTTTTTACTCGTGTTATGAGTTGTCAGTGTTGACCACACATAGTTGATTTCTTTTGTCATAGTCAGTGATGTATGCATCCTTTGGTTGGTCACTGTGCATGCTAGCCACACTGTGCCACTACTTGCTGAAGGTCATTGTACTTGCTAGTTGATACCTAGTGTTCCCAACCCATTGCTTCCCCCTCTGACCATTTGTGACTTGTGTTATGAGTTTTCAACGTTATCCACACACTGTGAAATTCTTTTGGTCATGGTTAGTGGCATATGCCTACCTTGGTTTGTCAGTGTACATGGTTGCCACGCCGTGTCACTACGTATTGAAGTTCTTTGTGCTTTCTAGTTGACAACTAGTGTTCCCAAACCATTGGTACCCCCTCTGACTATCTGTGACTGTTGTTGTGAGTTGTGAACGTTGACCACATGAAGTGAAATGATTTGAGCATGGTCAGTGACAAATGCATACATTGGTTGGTCATTTTGCATTGTAGCCACACTGTGCCACTACATATTGAAGTTCGTTGTACTTGCTAGTCAAAAACTAGTATTCACAAACCATTGTTTCTCCCTCTGACCATTTGAGACTCGTGTTATGAGTTGTCAAAGTTGACCACACATAGTGACATTCTTTGGTCATGGTCAGTGACATGTGCCTACTTTGGTTGGTAATTGTACATGGTAGCCACACCGTGCCACTACTTATTGAAGGTCCTTGTTCTTGCTAGTTGACACCTGGTGTTCCCTATCCACCGTTTCCCCCTCTGACAATTTGTGACTTGTGTTATGTGTTGTGAACGTTGACCACCTATATTGAAATTCTTTGGTCATGGTCAGTGACATATGCCTAGTTTGGTTGTTTGGTGTGCATAGTAGCCACACGGTGCCACTACGTATTGATGTTGTTTGTCCTTTGTAGTCAATACATAGGGTTGCCAAACCATTGTCTCTCCCTCTGACCACTTGTGACTCGTGTTATGAGTTTTCAATGTTGACAACGCATAGTGGACTTCTTTGGTCATAGTCAGTGATGTATTAATCCTTTGGTTGGTCACTGTGCACGATAGCCATACTGCGTCACTACTTGTTGAAGGTCTTTCTACTTGTCTGTTGTTAACTAGTGTTCAAAACCCCTTGTTTCCCCCTCTGACCATTTGTGACTCATGTTATGTTTTTTCAACGTTGACCACACACTGTGACATTCGTTTGGTCATAGTTAGTGGCATATGCATACTTTGGTTTTTCACTGCACATGGTTGCCACGTTGTGTCACTTCGCATTGAAGGTATTTGTGCTTTCGTTTTTATAGCTAGTGTTCCCAAACCATTGTTATCCTTTTTGACTATCTGTGACTCTTGCTGTGAGTTCTCAACGTTCACCACATGGAGTGAAGTTATTTGGTTATGGTCAGTGACACATGCATACTTTAGTTGGTCACTGTGCATGGTAGCCACACTGTGCCACTACATATTGAAGGTATTTGTACTTGCTATTCAATGACTTTTATTCACGAACCATTGTTTCCCCCTCTGAACATTTGTGACTTGTGTTATGAGTTGTCAAATTTGACCACACATAGTAACATTCTTTGGTCCTGGTCAGTGACACATGCCCACCTTGGTTGGTCATTGTACATGGTAGCCACACCGTGCAACTACTTATTGAAGCTCCTTGTGCTTGCCAGTTGATACCTGGTGTTCCCAAACCATTGTCTCCCCCTCTGACCATTTGTGACTCGTATTATGAGTTTTCAACGTTGACCACACATAGCGGGTTTATTTGGTAAAAGGCAGCACATATGCCTACTTTGGTCGGTCATTGTGCATGGTAGCCACACCGTGCTACTACTTATTGCAGGTCGTTGTACCTGCGAGTTGAAAACTTAAAGTTCTGATACCATTGTTCTCCCCTCTGACCATTTGTGACTCGTTTTATGGGTTGTGAACGTTGACCTTCCACATTGAAATTCTTTGGTCATGGTCAGTGACATATGAATAGTTTAGTTGTTCGATGAGCATAGTATCCACACCATGCCACTACTTCTTTTCGTTCTTTGTCCTTTCTAGTTGATACATATGTTTCCTCAACCATTGTCTCTCCCTTTGACCATCTGTGACTCGTGTCATGAGTTGTCAATGTGGACCACACATAGTGGACTTCTTTGGTCATACTCAGTGACGTATGCATCCGTTGGTGAGTCACTGTGCATGCTAGCCACACCGTGCCACTACTTGTTGAATTCATTCATGCCTGCTAGTTGATAACTAGTGTTCCCAACCCATTGTTTCCCCCTATGACCATCTGTGACTCCTGTTATGAGTTTTCAACGTTGACCACGCACTGTGAAATTGTTTTGGTGATGGTTAGTGGCATATGCCTACTTTGGGTTGTCACTGTTCATGGTTGCGACGCCGTGTCACTTTGTATTGAAGTTTTTGTGCTTTCTAGTTGATAGCTAGTGTTCCCAAACCATTGTTACCCCCTGTGATGATGTATGACTCTTGTTCTGAGTTGCCAACGTTCACCATATGAAGTAAGATTCTTTGGTCATAGTCATTGACATATGCATACTTTGGTTGGTCACTATGCATGGTAGCCACACTGTGCCACTACATATTGAAAGGATTAGTACTTGCTAGTCAATAACTAGTATTCACAAACCATTGTTGCTCCCTCTGACGATTTTTGAGTCGTGTTATGAGTTGTCAAAGCTGACCACACATAGTGACATTCTTTGGTCATGGTCAGTAGCATATGCCTACTTTGGTTGGTCATTGTACATGATAGCCACACTGTGCCACTACTTATTAAAGGTCCTTGTGCTTGCTAGTTGATACGTGGTGTCCCCAAACCATTGTTTCCCCCTTTGACCTTTTGTGACTCCTGTTATGAGTTGTGAACGTTGACCACACACAGCCGACTTGTTTGGTCAAAGGAAGTGCATATGCCTACTTTGGTCGGTCATTGTGCATGGAAGCCACACCGTGCAACTACGTATTGAAGGTTGTTGTACTTGCAATTCGACAACTAAAATTCCAAAACCATTGTTTCGCCCTGTGACCATTTGTGACTTGTGTTATGGGTTGTGAACGTTGACCAACGACATTTAAATTGTTTGGCCATGGTCAATGACATATGCCTAGTTTGGTTGTTTGGTATGCGTAGTAGCCACACCATGCCACTACGTATTGAAGTTCTTTGTCCTTTTTAATCGATACATAGGATTCCCAAACCATGTTCTCTCCCTCTGACCATTTGTGACTCGTGTTATGAGTTGTCAATGTTGACCACACATTGTTTATTTCTTTGGTCATAGTCAGTGACGTATGCATCCTTTGGTTGGTCACTGTGCATGCTAGCCACACTGTGCCACTGTGTGTTGAAGGTCTCTGTACTTGCTAGTTAACAACTAGTGTTTCCAACCCATTGTTTCCCCCTCCGACCATTTGTGACTCGTGTTATGAGTTATCAAAGTTGACCACACATAGTGACATTCTTTGGTCATGGTCAGTGACACATGCCTACTTTGGTTGGTCATTCTATATGGTAGCCACACCGTGTGTTATACCCTTTTTCCCTGTCGGCCGGAGTCAGGTCTGACAGCATGCGAGGATTGCTCCCTACCACTGGTTGCGCTGCTGTATCCCAGCAAGTCTATTGCATATTTCTTCTTCAGTCCAATGTTGTAACCTTCTCGACACACTCACCCCTATCCTCGGTCAATCCAAGAGTGCTATTGTTCACCCAGGCCACATGCAACCCTTTCCCACCACTTTGATGGATCATCAGCCGGATGAACACAAGAGTACATGTGAGAGATGTCCCGCAATCATGCTTGACATACTTCGCTACACTTTGTGAAATAGGACTTATCCATTCAAGGGAATATTCTAGAGATTATGCACTTCCGTGTCTGTGCGTCAATTTATCATTCACCGTACGTAGCACATCATCAATGATGCGAGTTACCTCAAGTGGAGTAATTGGGGCGAATCGAACAATCAAACTATGCTTGAATCTAGTATTAAAATGGGAAAACAGCTCAGCGTCCCAGTGTCACCCGTACCCCCTATGCATCCCCAAGCATGATACGCAAAGCGTAAGCTTCCTGGGTTGACGGATCATCCGCCGGCCTTTGATCCTGCACAGCCACAGTGTGGCTGGCAATGAGGTGGTCGTGTGCCCGTGGGATCGCACAATGTAATGCCAAAGGGCCGTCGGCGCGTCGTCTCGCCCGAGAGTTGGCGCGTGCATCCTCTTCTCTGTGGAGATGAAAGAGCTCCTGTCGATATCGTTGACATGCACGAAACACCTCGGCCCATTCCTCAGCTGCTTCCATGGCCCTCCGTCCAACGTCACGTGCCACCTCCTGCCAACTCTCCACATGCTGGAGTTCATCGTCACGGGGAAGTCCCTGCAGCCATGGCTGCCAGAACTACTCCACAACTCGGCCAGCAGGGTGATGTGCCCATTGCATCACTCCCAAGATCGTGCACACACGAAGCCAGTGGGGGTGTTATAGTAGCTGCAGATGGCGTAGACAATCACCAGTGAGTCACGCGCCACCCTCCTTGAGTTGGGAGGCTGCTGATCCCGTGGGAACTCAGGCCCAGGCCATGACGGTTCTGTGGTGTACTCATCTGGAAGTGACCTTTCCATCCGGGGTTGGCTCTACACACACACACATACACACACACACACACACACACACACACACACACACACACACACACCTAGTCCTGCCTATATAACTTGTCGCGAGCCTGGAGAAGGGTCCCGCTCGACGGTTTGGCTTGAATGAGGGGCAGCAATCTCTCGGTCTTGGCAACGGCCAGTGGGCTCACCTCCCACACCCGGATTGGGGGAGGAATGAGCAACAATGTGCGCCTGGTGTTGAACATCTCATCAAGAGGCGAGGCAGAATTGGTGTCTCAAAAGCCGGGGAACTCTCAGTCCGCCCTCTATCATCGATTGTCAGTAGTCAGCGATCAGTTTCAGCACATCAGCGTAGGGTTTAAGCATCTTAGCAGCTCAGCACCAGCAGTCGCGTTTCCTGTCATCCTCCTCCTATTATTCTCTCCCTGCATCGCCTTTGTCTAGCATTCTTGTCTTGCTAGCTGGCCCCTTTTGCAGCTCGCACATCAAAATGAGGAATCGCATCCATGGTTCAGACGCGATACCTCTGCCATCAACTCAGTTTCGGGCCGCCTTCCTTCCTTCTTGGCAGGTCTGGTCGGGCCACAGCATCCGCCACAATGTTTTCCCGTGCCTCGTCGCTTCCCAGAACTGAGCCGCTTCTTTCATATTTTCTTTTCTCGGTCAATGGTCGTCAGATAACTTGTCGCGTCCTCTTCCAAGTCTAGACCCCGGACCCACTTTCCTTTCCTTCCCCCGGTGGATGAACGAAGCACCATTAACACCGTGCCACTACTTATTGAAGGTCACATAGTGACACTCTTTGGTAATGGTCAGTGACATATGCCTACTTTGGTTGGTCATTGTACATGGTAGCCACACAGTGCCACTACTTATTGAAGGTCCTTGTGCTTGCTAGTTGATACCTGGTGTCCCAAAACCATTGTTTCCCCCTCTGACCATTTGTGAATCGTATTATGAGTTGTTAACGTTGACCACACACAGTGGATTTCTTTGGTAAAAGGCAGTATGTATGACTGCTTTGGTCGGTCATTGTGCATGGTAGCCACACAGTGCTGCTACTTATTGAAATTCGTTGTACTTGCTAGTTGTAAACAAGTATTCCAAAACCATTCTTTCCCCCTCTGACCATTTGTGACTCGAGTTAGGGGTTGTGAACGTTGACCACCCATATTGAAATTCTTTTGTCATGGTTAGTGACATATGCCTACTTTGGTTGTTCGGTGTGCATAGTAGCCACACCGTGCCACTACTTATTGAAATTCTTTGCCCTCTCTAGTCAATACATAGGGTTCCCAAACCATTGTCTCTCCCTCTGACCATTTGTGACTCGTGTTCTGAGTTCTCATTGTTGACCACACATAGTTGATTTCTTTCTTCATATTCAGTGAAGTATGCATCCTTTGGTTGGTCACTGTGCATGCTAGCCACACTGTGCAACTACTTGTTGAAGTTCTATGTACTTGCTAGTTGATGAATAGTGTTCCCAACCCATTGTTTCCCCCTCTGACCATTTGTGACTCGTGTTATGAGTTTTCAATGTTGACCACACACTGTGAAATTCTTTTGGTCATGGTTGGTGGCATATGCCTACTTTGGTTGGTCATTGTACATGGTGGCCACACCGTGCCACTACTTATTCAAGGTCCTTGTGCTTTCTAGTTTATACATGTGACTCGTGTTATGAGTTGTCAACGTTGACCACACACAGCGGTTTTCTTTGGTCAAAGGCAGTACATATGCCTTCTTTGGTCGGTCATTGCGTATGGTAGCCACACAGTGCTTCTATTTATCGAAGGTCTTTGTAATTCCTAGCTGAAAAGTAATATTCCGAAACTATTTGTTCCCCACTGACCATGTGTGACTGGTGTTATGGGTTGTGAACGTTGACCACCCATACTGGATTTCTTTGGTCTTGCTCAGTGACATATGCCTAGTTTGGTTGTTTGGTATGCAAATTAGCCACTCCGTGACGCTACGTATTGAAGTTCTTTGTCCTTTGTAGTCAATACATAGGGTTCCCAAACCACTACATGGTAGCCACACCGTGCCTCTACTTATTGAAGGTCACATAGTGACATTCTTTGGTCATGGTCAGTGACATATGCCTACTTTGGTTGGTCATTGTACATTGTAGCCAAACCGTGCCACTACTCATTGAAGGTCCTTGTGCTTGCTATTTAATACCTGGTGTCCCCAAGCCATTGTTTCTCCCTCTGACCATTTGTGACTCGCATTATGAGTTGTCAACGTGGACTACACACAGCGGATTACTTTGGTCAAAGTCACTACATATGCCTAATTCGGTCGGTCATTGAGCATGGTAGTCACACCGTGCTACTACTTATTGAAGGTCGTTGCACTTGCTAGTTGAAAACTAATATTCCAAAACCATTGTCTCCCCCTCTGACCATTTGTGATTTGTGTTATGGGTTGTGAACGTTGACCACCCATATAAAAATTCTTTGGTCATGGTCAGTAACACATGCCTAGTTTGGTTGTTTGGTGTGCACAGTAGCCACACCGTGCCACTACTTATTGAAGTTCTTTGTCCTTTCTAGTCGATACATAGGGTTCCAAAACCATTGTCTCTACCTCTGACCATTTATGACTCGTGTTATGCATTGTCAATGTTGACCACACGTAGTTGATTTCTTTGGTCATAGTCAGTGACGCATGCATCCTTTGGTTGGTCACTGTGCATGCTAGCCACACCGTGCCACTACTTGTTGAAGGTCTTTGTACTTGCTAGTTGATAACTAGTGTTCCCAACCCATTGTTTCCCCCTCTGACCATTTGTGACTTGTGTTATGAGTTTTCAACGTTTTCCACACACTGTGAAATTCTTTTGGTTATGGTTAGTGACATATTCCTACCTTGGTTTGTCACTGTACATGGTTGCCATGTCGTGTCACTACGTATTCAAGGTCTTTGTGCTTTCTAGTTGACAGCTAGTGTTCCCAAACCATTGTTATCCCCTCTGACTATCTGTGACTCTTATTGTGAGTTGTGAACGCTGACCACATGAAGTGAAATGCTGTGGTCATGGTCAGTGACATATGCATACTTTGGTTGCTCACTGTGCATTGTAGCCACACTGTGCAACTACATATTGAAGGTCGTTGTACTTTCTAGTCGATAACTAGTATTCACAACCCATTGATTCCCCCTCTTACCATCTGTGACTCGTGCTATGAGTTGTCAAAGTTGACCACACATAGTGACAGTTTTTGGTCATGGTCAGTGACATGTGCCTACTTTGGTTAGTCATTGTACATGGTAGCCACACCGTGCCACTACTTATTGGAGGTCCTTGTGCTTGCTTGTTGATACCTGGTGTTCCCAAACCACTGTTTCCCATTCTGACCATTTGTGACTTTTATTATAAGTTGTCAACGTTGACCACACACAGCATATTTCTTCGGTCAAAGGAAGAACATATGCATACTTTGGTCGGTCATTGTGCATGGTAGCCACACTGTGCTACTACTTATTGAAGGTCGTTCTACTTGCTAGTTGAAAACTAATACTTTGAAACAATTGTTTCCCCCCTCTGGCCATTTGTGACTCGTGTTATGTGTTGTGAACGTTGACCACCCATATTGAATTTATTTGGTCATGGTCAGTGACACATGCCTAGTTTGGTTGTTCGGTGTGCATAGTAGCCACACCATGCCACTACTTATTGAAGTTCTTTGTCCTTTCTAGTCGATACATAGGGTTACCAAACCACTGTCTCTCCCTCTGACCATTAGTGACTCGTGTTATGAGTTGTCAATGTTAACAACACATAGTGGACTTCTTTGGTCATATTCAGTGACATTTGCTCTATGGTTGGTCACTATACACGCTAGCCACACCGTGCCACTACTTTTTTAATAGACTTGTACTTTCTAGTTGATCACTAGTGTTCCGAACCCATTGTTTCCCCCTCTGACCATTTGTGACTGGTGTTATGAGTTTTCAACGTTGACCACACACTGTGAAGTTATTTTGGTCATGGTTAGTGGCATATGCTTACTTTGGCTTGTCACTGTACATGGTGTCGCGCTGTGTCACTATGTATTGAAGGTCTTTGTTCTTTCTAGTTAATAGCTAGTATTACCAAACCATTTTTAACCCCTCAGAATATCTGTGACTCTTGTTGTGAGTTGTCAACGTTGACCACATGAACTGAAATTTTTTGGTCATGGTCAGTGACATATGCATACTTTGGCTGGTCACTATGCATGGTAGCCAAACTGTGCCACTACATATTGAAGGTCGTTGTACTTGCTCTTTGATAACTAGTATTCACAACCCATTGTTTCCCCCTCTGACCATTTGTGACACGTGTTATGAGTTGTCAAAGTTGACCACACATAGTGACATTCTTTAGTCATGGTCAGTGACACATGCCTGCTTTGGTTGGTCATTGTACATGGCAGCAACAACGTGTATTATACCCTTTTTTGCCGTCGGCCGGAATCGGGTCTGACAGCATGCAAGGATCACTCCCTACCACTGGTTGCGCTGTGGTATCCCAGCGAGTATATTGCATATTTCTTCTTTAATGCAATGTCATGACCTTCTTGACACAGTCACCCCTATCCTGGATCAATCCTAGAGTGATATTGTTCACCGGGGCTACATGCAACTCTTTCCCACCACTTCGATGGATCATCGGCCGGATGAGCACAAAAATCTATGTCAGAGATGTCCCGTAATCATGCCTAACATACTTCACTACACTTCGTGAAATAGGACTTATCCGTTAAAGGGAATTTTCTAGATATTTTGCACTTGCGTGTCTGCACGTTGATCAATCATTCACCGGTCCTAGCACATCATCAATGACGCGGGTGACTTCTAGTGGAATAATTGGGATGAATTGAACAATCAAACTATGCTTGAATCTAATCTGAGTATGGGAAAACAGCATAGCGTCCCAGTTGCACCCGTACCCCTTATGCATCCCCAAGCATGATACGCATACGGTAAGCTTCCTGGGTTGACGGATCATCTGCCGGCCTTTGATCCTGCATAGCCACAGTGCGGCTGGCAATGAGGTGGTCGTGTGCCTGAGGGATCGCACGAAGTAATGCCAAAGGGCCGTCCACACGTCCGCTCGCCCGAGAGTTGGCGTGTGCGTCCTCTTCTTTGTGGAGACGAAACAGCTCCTGTCGATATCGTTGATATGCACAAAACGTCTCGGCCCGTTCCTCAGCTGAGGGCCGTGCCTCCACGGCCCTCCGTCCAACGTTGCGTGCCACCTCTTCCCAACGCTCCACAGGCTCGATTTCATCGTCACGGGGACGTCTCCGTAGCCATGGCTGGTAGAACTGCTCCACAGCTCCGCCAACAGGGTGATGCGCCCATTGCATCACTCCCAGGATTGTGCGCACACCAAGCCGGTGGGGGGTGTTCCAGCAGTTGCAGATGGTGTAGAAAATCACCAGTGAGTCACGCACTACCCTCCTGGAGTTGGGAGGCTGGTGATCCCGTGGGAAATCAGGCCCAGGCCATGACGGTTCCGGGGCGTACTCCTCCGGAAGTGGCCTTCCCATCCGGGGCTAGCTGCACATACACACACACACACACACACACACACACACACACATACACACACACACACACACCTAGCCCTGCCTATCTAACCTGTCGCGAGCCGGGACAAGAGTCCCTCTTGAAGGTCTGGCTTGACTGAGGGGCAGCAATCTCTTCGTCTTGGCAACGACCACTGGGCTTGCCTCCCACACCCGGATTGGATGAGGAGTCAGCAATGATGTGCGCCTGGTGTTGAACGTCTCATCGAGAGGCGGGGCAGAATCGGTGTCTCAGAAGCCCGGAACCTCTCAGTCCGTCCTTGATCATCAATAGTCAGTAGTCAGTGATCAGCTTCAGCACTTCAGCGTAGGATTTTAGCGTCTTGGCACCTCAACGCTAGCAGCCGCGTTTCCTCTCATCCTCTTCCTCTTATTCTCCCCTCGCACCGCCTTTGCCCAGCATTTTCTTCTTGCTAGCTGGCCCCTTTCGCGGCTTGCACATCAAAACGCCTTTGGATAAGGCGACTCAAATACCGCTCCTCTCTCCGTGGTTTGGACGCAGTTCCTCTGCCATCAAGTCTGTTTCGGGCCGCCTTGCTTCCTTTTTGACAGGTCTGGTCGGGCCACAGCATCCGCCGTAATGTTTTCCCGCACCTTGTTGCTTCTCGGAACTGAGCTTCTTCTTTTGTATTTTCTTTCCTCGGTCGATGGTCGTCAAATCATCCGTCGACTCCTCTTCCAATTCTTGACCCCGAGCCCACTTTCCTTCCCTTCCTTCGGTGGATGAACAAAACACCATTAGCACTGTTATACCCTACTATCGCAAAATGAGCTGGACGTCCCCGTCCATCCATCCTCCTTCCTTG
>SZWC01000871.1:310428-322524 GCA_023375785.1 Penium margaritaceum | reverse complement strand
TTTGTTGCGCAGACCTCACACATCTTGATGTCGTGCAAGATATCTACATCCAAGTCACAACATCCAAGATGCAAGCTGGCCTTGCATCATTCACACACCACTCCTCCCTCTCCGGCTACTGGGTGCTTACAAGTCGCACACGGTCACCAGGCATCTTCTTATTCTCCTTCCTCCTCATTCTGGTTCTCCGCCTTGATGCTCAACTCAAGCTCCTCACCGCACTGCTCCTTGTCCCCTTGTGTTGCTCCCTATTGTCCTGGCTCCCACTATCTCTCAAGCCGCGAACTGGTCAGCCACGGGGATCTGTCATCAGGGGGTAACGGCTTCCATCTTGAAAGGAAGGTGTTGAGCAAGCTGAGGTGCCCCTCTCGTGGTGGTGGGAATCCTCCTTCTCCTACCTTCTCCGCCTCCTCCTTCCTTTGCTTCCTTTCTCCCGGACCAACCCCTTTGAGCGCCTTCCTCTTCTTCTTGTATTTCCCTCCTACCACTGTTGATGATACATGTGCCTTTGGCACCGCGCCTGGTGCAGCTGTCGCTGAAGGCAACACCTCTTGTTCACGTTGCTCCGCTGCTTCTGCTGGTGGTGCTGGGGCCTCGGACGCCACGCCGGGTGCAGCTGCCGCAGAGGGTAGCACCTCCTATTCCTGCTGCTCTGTTACTGCTGCCGGTGGTGCCTGCATTTTGGACGTCACGCCGGATGCAGCTGCTGCATAAGGCACCTCCTTCTGTTCTTGCTGCTCTGCTGCTGTTGTTGGTGGCACTGGCGCCTCGGGCACCACGCCGGGTGCAACTGCCGTTGAGGACAGCCCCTCCCATCCTTGCTGCTCTGTTGCTGCTACTAGTGGTGGTGGCGCCTTGGGTGTCGCACCGACTGCAGTTGCCACAAAAGGTAGCACCTCCCGTTCCCGCTGCTTTGCTACTGCTGTTGGTGGTGGTGGTGTCCTAGGCGCCACATCGGGTACACCTGGTACAGAAGGCAACACCTCATGTACTCACTGCTATGTTGTCGCTGCCAAAGGTACCTATGTCTCGGACGCCACATTGAGTGCAACTATCGTAGAGAGCAGCATCTCCTATACCTGCTGCTCTACAAGCGCTGCCAATGGTACCTCCATCTTGGACGCTCCGCCGTGTGCAGCTGCCAAAGAGGGTAGTACCTCCTGTTTCTGCTGCTCTGCTACCGCTTCCAATGGTGCCTGCGTCCCGGACACCGTCCCGGGTGCAGCTGCCTCCGAGGATAGCACCTCTTGTTCTTATTGCTTTCATGCCACTTCCGATGGTGCCTGCATCTCGGACACCACGCTGGGTATAGCTATCGCAAAAGGCAGCTTCTCCCATTCCTAGTGCTTCGTTGTCGCTGCTGATGGTACCTGCATCTCAGAAGCCATGCCAGATGCAGTTGCTGTAGAAGGCAACTTTTTATGTTCCTGTTGCTCTGCTGCCGCTGCCGATGGTACCTACATCTTGGATGTCATGCCAGATACAACTACCGCAAAAGGCAGCTTCTACAGTTCCTGCTGCTCTACTGCCGGTGCTAGTGGTGCTGGCACCTTGGGCGCCACACCGGATGAAGCTTCCGTACAAGGCAATTTCTCTTGTTCGTGCTGCTCTGCTGCTGCTGCCGATGATGCCTACGTCTTGGACACCGCGCCGGGTGCAGCTGCCGCACAAGGCAGCTTCTCCTGTTATTGCTGCTCTACTACCACTACTGATGGTACCTGCGTCCCGGATGTCGCGCCAGATGCAGCTGCCACAGAAGGCAGCTGTTGCAGTTCCCTTTGCTCTTCTCCTGTTGCTAGTGGTGCTGGCACCTTGGGTGCCGCGCCGGTTGCAACTGCTGGAAAAGGTAGCTTCTCTTGCTCCCGCTGCTCTCCTACTGGTGCCGATGGTGACTGCACCTTGGACACCGCGCTGACTACAACTGCCGCAGAAGGCAGTTGCTCCCACTCCCGCTGCTGTGCTGCTGTTGCTAGTGGTGCCTACGCCTCGGGCGTCGCGCTGGATGTAGCTGGCGCAGAAGGCAGCGCCTCTTGTTCACGCTGCTGTGCTGCTGCTGTTGATGGTGCCTGCGCCTCGGGTGCCGCAACGAGTGTAGCTACCACATAAGTTTGCACCTCCTGTTCTTGCTTCTCTGCTGCTACTGCTGATGGTGTTGGCGCCTCGAGCACCGCGTCGAGTTCAGATGCTGCAGAAGGCAGCACCTCCCATCTCGCTGCTTTGTAGGCGCCTTAGGTGCCGCACTGAGTGCAGCTGTCGCAGAAGGCAGCACCTCCTGTTCTCGTTGCTCTTCCACTATTACTGGTGGTACTGGTGCCTTGGAAACCGTACCAGGTGCAGCTGCTACAAAAGGCAGCACCTCCTGTTAACGTTGCTCTACTACTGCTGCGAGTGGTGCCTACGCCTCGGGGACCGCGCCAAGTGCAGCTGTAGCAGAAGGTAGCACCTCTTGAAGTCGCTGTCGGGGCCTCCCGGGGCGCACGCTCGATGTCGTTGCAGCCAATAACAATAAGCCCAGGCTGTCTTCAGCATCTGCCGCTGTTGGCGCGAGTTGATTATCCGTTGTGCGCCGTGCCGCTTTAACGTGCGGTGGCTGCACCTGCTTCTGTCGCGTGGTTGTCGTTGTTGCACCGGGTGCTGCTCCAAGACCCTGGTGTTGTGCTTGTTCTGCTGCCGTTGCTAGTGGTGTTTGGCATTACACCAGCTGCAACCTCCTAGGGAGGCAGCTCTTCCTGACCCTCCGGTATGATTCTTGGTGGTGCTTCCTCATCCATTTTGGGTCGCCGGGTATGGAGCTTGTCCTTCCCGATCCAATCCCGCTTCTTGGTTGTGGCTTCCAATGCTGCCATGGCACGTCTTGCTTCCTCTTTGGCTACCTTTCCTTGCTACTCTTGTTGCCATGATGTCATGTCTTCCCCGGTTTCCTCCTCGCGTGATCCCACATCTTGTTGTGCCGGGACAGGCACCTCAATACCCATTGAACCAAGCGGTGTCCCCCCGGCCAAAGTCCCAAGTGGGACGGCCGCTGGAGCTGTAGGTGGGGTATTTATCGGCAAGGGAAAGCGTTCCGAGCGATGAGGAGACTGAGGCGTTCCCCCAATGGTGGCCGCCACTTCCTCCACATCATCATCGGTGACAATGCGGGGCGGGTGGCGCCTAGCCGCGATATTCTCCCAACGGACCGGGAGCTTCTCAAGGCGCTCGTGTCGTACCATGATGTATGAAGTGTGCCGGCCCTCGAGCCACACGTAAACCCTGTCCACCGTCCATACTTGGTAACATTGGTCCAGGAGTGTTGCCTCGTTGTGTCGCCGCTTACCTACTTCCTCCGGTTTGGGTCGCACACCGTCTCCAACTTGGAGGTCCTCAAGCATGAGGCCAGCGTTAGCACGGTCCACTCCGCGTTGTGCTGCATTGGACCCACGAGTGCAAGCCTCTTGGAGGTACTTCTGAAGCCATGCACCTCATTGCCTCATGAATACTACTTTGTCTGCGACAGTCGCACCTTCTTCCCGTGGCGGCACCCGTGCATCCGGCATGAGAGGCAGGGTGGCCGTGGTCCAATGTTGTTGTCCATGATGCAACATATAGGGCAAGAAGCTCGTGGAGGAATGTGGTATGATGTTGTACTCGTAGACGATGTCTTCCAGTTGCTCGTCCCAAGATCCATTATCATCTGAAAGCTTCCGGATGATCTGTGTGATGGCCCAGTGCACGCGCTCGACCTGGCCCTGCGCCTGTGGCCAATAGGGCGTCCCGTTATCAATCTCAATGTCGAAGTATGCTGCCACTTCAGCAAACTTGCCACCAAAATGTGAGCCGTTATCGCACTGAACAATCTTGCAGCCTCCCCCGCGGTAGATGACCTCCTCTTTCAGGAATGCTGCCGCGTGGGCTGCGTCGGCTTTGGGGACCGGCCGAGCCATGACCCACTTGGTCATGTGGTCGATACCAAGAATCCAGTGGATGTTGCAACGTTTCGTGGTACCGAGGAGGCCATGAAAGTTAATAACGACCCTCTCCCTTGGTGCACTGATGCGGGCACACACAAAACGGGGCTGGTGAATTTGCTGGCGAGGATAGTAACAGAGGCAAGTCCCACAGGTGGTGACGACCGCTCCAATCGGCTTCTTGATCCCCACCTAGTAGACGTGTGGGACCAGGTCCTCATAGATGGAGGCGGAACGTGCGTGCATCCGGTCATTTTCCTACATGATAAGCTTATCGCGCAACGCAACTTGGATGCACCAGCGTAGCGGATACACGTCGTCCTCATGCTACCAAAGCCGCCCCTGCAGCCACACACACTTGTCAAGTGTGGCCTTCGCATCGGAGTGGACATGAGCGTAAGGATAAGTCTCCACCATGGTGTGCTCCCCGGAGAGAACTTGGGCCCGTGCCCAATCAGACCACTCGTATGTCTTGACAGGCGGTTCTTGCTGCCAATGTTCCGGGTCGTCCCTAGGCGCAAGTGCAAGAAGGCGGCGTTGCATCTCCTGGAAGGTCTCTGGGGGTGGAGGTACTTGGCCACCTGCAGACTCGTCTTGGTGCTGGGCCTCTCCTTCCACTGGAAGAACGGTTTCAGCCTGCGTCCCCTGAGAGAAGCTGCGTGTGACGGCTGGAGCTTCCGTGCTTGCCGAGGTCGTGGCTATGAATACCGGATGCGGTTGGAAGTCCGCCGCGTTAAATGTAGGGGAGCTTCTGTTGCCACATCAACCAGTGGCCTGCGGGCCTCTTTGAAGATGGCTGCCGCATGCGTGGAATAAAAAAAGGTAGGTTGATTATCCATCCGAGCGGGTTCTGCCCTCAGTACAAAAGGCGGTCCCTAGGAATGAGGGGAGGCCGGTGCAACCCCTGCCAGGTCGCTGCAAGACGGCTCATGATCCACCGGCACCACACCTACCGGGGCTGCGGATGTCAGCGGAGTAAGAGCTGGAGAAGGAGGAGAGGGTGTTCGGGGAAGGGGACCAAAGACCAAGAGTGCGATCAAAGCTGCACCTTGTAGGGGAGGGGCAGAGAGCGGAGGGAAAAAGAGAGAGGCCGGGAGGTTGTCTACCGTAGGCGAGACAGTCATGGGGCTTGTGCCCGTTACAGCCACGGACGGTGTGGACAGAGGATGCACAGGGCTGGTTGCGCTCCCTTCCTGAGGGTCGTAGAGGAAGAAAGATTGTGCGCCAGGAGTGGAGCCACGGTCAAGAGGGATTGGTCAGCCTCGGGAAGCTCATCACGGGTGCGGGGCGAGTCTGCGCCGCTGGTTCCAGGTATAGACGCCGGAGGAGGCAAGCCAAGCAGTTGATGGTGCAGCCATCGTATGAGCACCCGCAGTGCCATTCCTTCACGAGGTTTGGCAGTTTGCACCAGAACGATGGTTTTTAGCCCCGCATGATCCAGCCCGTCTGCTTCTACATGTCAGTATGTGGCCCGTAGTACAATTCCGCGTTGTACGAAAAGGTACAGGTTTGTGTTGAGAGAACCTTGCTGGTGGTGTTGCACCGCCCAGCCAAGAGAGCAGCAGAATGCCCGCACATCGCGGCTGAGGGAGGGATTGAGCGGGTAGAGAAAGTGGAGGAAGTCTTTATAGTGCAAGTGAAGACTCTGTGCCCATAACGGAAGGAGATTGAACCGGGTCCGTTCGGGGTGGGTAGGGGTCATTGTCCTATGGAGAAAACAGCGGAAGGCCACTGGTCCGGTAGCAGTAGAGAAATCCAGTGGATAGAGGAGTCCCAAGTCTTCCAAATGGTCCTCCCACTCCTCTTGCAGCCTGTCCAAGGCCCTGGTGAGGAATGCACTGGCCACGTCGCGGATTAATTGTTGCTGAAGATGTTGCTCACGCTCGTTGATAAGTTGTTTAGCGCGGTCAACCAGCGTGCATAGGGTACGGTACTGCTGTGAGACATCCACACGGAGGGCTAGGATGCTCTCACGCTGCTGCGACATCTCCCGCAGCCGAGTACAATATGCCGTCCACTCTGCCTCACACTCGGTCCGCAGCTGCTGCAGGTCTGGCAACTGGGCATCAAGTTGTTGCAGTGCTGGAGTTAGGCACGTTATCTCTGCATGGGCTATCCGCATAGTATGGCCCAATCCCGCCCGTTGGTCAATGAGGCGCTGTCCCTTTGCTGCGGGTGGTTCATGGCCTCTGTCTGCGGCCTCGTTCCATGCATCTTGCAGTCGCCGCACTTCCTGGAGCCTTGTTTGGATGGCTACTATACAAGCTTCTTGGTCCCGGATACGCTGCTGTTGATTGGTGCGGGCGGCTTCGCACGCAGCGAGAGCGTTCCGCACGTTGGCTAAGTTGGTGGCAGAGCGGCGCACGTGTCCCTCGTGCATCGCGACCCATGTCCGGTGCTGCTCCCAAAGTCTTTCCACCCGGCCGGCCCACGCTCGGTTTTCGGTGATGTGAAACGCAAACCTCTGCCATAGCACCTCGTTGATGTAAGGGTCAGTCATGTTTGGTGAGGGTGGGGGCGCCGGGAATGGATCATCCATCCGTCGGGTGCAGAGAATATCTTCTGCCTCCGCCATGGTGAGAAGTTCTGCTAGGGCGCGAGCTTCAAACTCAGATGTTGCTGCCGTGTCCGCTGTGCGCTCAGCGATGCCTGCTCGTACTGTGCCCAGTCTCTCTGAGCCATGTATGATGAGGAGCCAGAAATGCCGCTCTGTCGTTGTTCTCCAGCCATGGGCGTGTGGTTAATGTCGTTGTTTAGAGGAGTCAGATCCGTGGCCGTTTCTGATTTCTACCGTCAGGTTCGTAGACGGTGAGAACCGTGGGAGCGAGAATTCGAATGTTGCCCTTGGGACCCACAAGACACCGTTCGAGCAACCCGAGGCGGCCGGGCAAGTTGAGCGTGCGGCCTTGGATGTAGGAGGGCAAGAGGCATGTCGGGCTCCGGGTGATGGACATGCATGGGACGCTCGCCACTGATTTCCCGTGATCGCATAGAGACACGTTCTTGTAAAAGGACGACATCCTCCGAGGTTGCCGCCGATGCTCACATGCACCATGGGGTACGGGAATGCATCTCCATTGGATACGGTCCATGATCCTCCGGGGAGTCGCTGCTGTCCGTAGACAATTCTGGTGCGTCAGCAACGACCCTTGTGAAGCGTGCACCGGTGGGTTGATTGCTCNGGTGATGGACATGCATGGGACGCTCGCCACTGATTTCCCGTGATCGCATAGAGACACGTTCTTGTAAAAGGACGACATCCTCCGAGGTTGCCGCCGATGCTCACATGCACCATGGGGTACGGGAATGCATCTCCATTGGATACGGTCCATGATCCTCCGGGGAGTCGCTGCTGTCCGTAGACAATTCTGGTGCGTCAGCAACGACCCTTGTGAAGCGTGCACCGGTGGGTTGATTGTTCGCATGCGTCAAGCGGGTGGTGGGAGGCGCTTGCTCCGACAACAATTGAGCATCCCGCTGATGTGGCACTTCTCGTACGTCAAACTGGAAGGGGGACATAGGACGGCGCCCTGTCATCATCATTGAGCGTCATGCATTTCTCCCCAAGCAAAATGATCACGTCGCATGGCAACAACCAATCATGTACAAGAAGAACATTGCATGTGGACGTTTCACATACTTGCACCGGCAGGCTCTGGTGACTATTTCCAACTTGAAGGGGAAATAAGTCAATCTTTCCTTCTCATCGGGTAACCTCCCCTCCCGTGGTCCCAAAGCAGACATTGACAGGCGGAATAAGGTTTGACCAGTTGAAGCACCGGATAACGTGCATCGCGATTGTAGTATGCGTCACCCCGGTATCCACGATAGCGATGAATTTTACGCCGGTGATCCATAAGGTGCATGAGATCACCATGCAGACACACTTTGGCAGCGATTGTCGGCACAGTGTCATTGGTCGCCATGCGAGGGTCCCTGCGTCAAGGCTTTTATGAACAACCCGTTGAGTGTTATCGACGTGATCCCTCATCATGCGGCGACCTGGCAATTTGAGCCAACAGCTCATCCTCCACCCGGATGGTGCCAGCGCAGCGTTAATCTCCGAGAAGAAAGTCTCCAGTTGTGTAATTTGTCCCAGAATATGGGTAAGGACTTCCATCAAAGGCAACGCAAGGTAGGTTTGGTCGAAGAATCACCGGATGGCGTCCATCACTGGTTAACGGGCTTCACTTTGCAAGCTCGGTGTTACAACTGGCTGGGTGTGCGCCGCGGGTGCTGGGACAGAGTCGCGCCGCGTATTGCGGAGCCAGTCCCCGTATTCCTTGTGCGACCATCCTGGCGCATCTTTGACGATGTCCGTTCAACGTTGCACATTGATGTGGCCAATGTCCAGGCCATGTTGAGGAAAGCCTCCAAGGGGGTACGCCTGGCGGAATTCTTCATCAGGAAGGGCACGCGCCTGGCTCTGAACAATGGATTTCTCAGCTGTAGGGGATTCATCTAGAGGTGGTCCATCCCTGTATGATGGCGTCTCATGTAGGGTGCGGTTTTTTCATCCCTCACGTGGTAACCGGCTAAGGGCATCTGCATTACGATTCGCATATGCCGGCTGATTTTTTATGGTGAGATTGCATCCTTGCAGAAGTACGGCCCATTTGCCAAGGATCCCCTTGTGGTTTTGCATCGTGAGCAGCCATTGGAGAGCGTGATGATCCGTGAGGATGGTGAAGGGTTTCCCATTCTTCACGTAGTCTCTGTAGAACTGAATTGCCCATAAGACTGCCAGGCATTCCCCTTTCATAGGAGGGTACTTAGCGTCTGTGTCACTGAACGCACGGCTCCCATAGCACACCGCTCTCATCATGCCGTTGTCTCCTTCTTGGGACAAAATGGCTCCAATTCCTTCCTGTGAGAAGTCCGTCGTGATGACAAAGGGTAAGTTGAAGTTCGGGAATTCTAGCATGGGCGCCGTGATGAGGCGGTGTTAAATCTCGGCCCATGCGAGCTGACAGGCCTCTGTCCACTCAAAGGGTTCATCTTGATGAGTGAGGCGTTGCAAGGGACGGACGATCTTTGCATGGTCACGGACGAACTTGCGATAAAAGCTCACAAATCCAAGAAAGATCTTTACTTGGGATGATGTAATTGGTCGCTTCCATTTGCTGACTGCTGCAATTCTTGCGGGGTCAATGGATATGCCTTGTGCACTGCTGATAAATCTCAAGAACTCCATGCTATATACCCCGATGACACACTTTGCTGCTTTCAAGCAAAGATTTGCAGACCGGAGGGCGGAGAACACGGCATCCAGTGAAGCCATCTGTTCGTGGAAGTTGAATGCAGCAGACATGATGTCATCCACGTAGCAACAGGTGTTCGGAACCTCGCGCAGTACTTGGTCCATGACGCGTTGGAACGTGGCACTGGCATTACGCAGCCCAAAGGGCATGCGGGTAAAAGCATAGAGCCCGTGCGGGGTGATGAAGGCCGTCTTCAGCAAAGAGTTGCGATCCATGGGAATAGTATGGAAGGCAGATTTGACGTCAAGCTTGGCAAACCAACTCTTTCCACGCTATCGCTCTTGGATGACGACAATGAGTGGCATGGGATAAGCATCTTTGACGGTGACCTTGTCGAGATCACGGAAATTGACACAAAACCTTGTAGTGCCATCTGGCTTCCCCACAATCACTAGGTCAGATCGCCATGGACTCTCCACTTCGACAATCACGCCCTGCTCCTTGAGTTCACGCAGTCCTTCATTCATGATGTCCTTCTGGTCTTGGAGCAAGCGACGGGCCTTCTCTTCATAAGCAGGTTCATCTCCTGTGTTGATGACATGAACCGTGTTGACTGCTCTGATCTCAGTTGATTTTCCTGCAAAGACCTCCTCATGGTATGCAATAAGCTCCTTGACTTCTTGCACATGTTCTTCGGTCAGGCACTCATGGAGCATGTGGTCCCATCATTGGGCATGTGGGACCGTGGGCGGTGGCGGTTCCTCATCCCCCACCAGGCCAGCCCCAAGATGAGGGTCAGGGTCCCAACAATCATAAACCTGGAGGTGGAAGTTGTGGGAGCCCCCTGGTGTAATTGTGAGAGCCTTTGGTTGGCACGGAGGTGGCTCATCATCCAGGCGGAGCCATCTGACATCAGTCATGGGTTCTTTGTCTGATTCATCAGAATCATCATCTTCACAGAGGGCAACATCGTCGTTACACACTAGCATCTTTCCCTTGCGCTTTGCTTTATCATGATTGTCTAAGATCATTGCTCGTGGAGTCGTTGACACAAGTGAGCGCTCCAAAACCAGAGAGGGCTCTGAAGGAGTGGAGGCGAGTCGTGTCCTGTTGAGATCACCAAGGCAACTGTTTGATGTGGGGACAAACAGCCATCTGGGAGATTCAGACAAAGGTTTGAGTAGCGGGCCCATGGAGAGTTGCGGTCGATCGTCCACAGGAGCAGCTTGTCCTTGCCCAGGGCATGGCTGCTTGGATGGGGTCTTGGGATCCATCATCTCTTCTCCCTCTGCCTGTCGTGAGATGATGAGAGGGGCATCATGCGTTGGAAACACCAGGATGAAATTCCTGGCTGCCTGGTCTTCAGCACGGGCTTCCTTCAACGAGAAAGGATGTGCGAACTTTGTAGGCATCGACGTCCTAGAGGTCCACAGTCAGTGCTACATAGGTACTAGAGCCCGATGATGTCAATTGCATGACTCCGTTAGCATAAAGCAGGCCCCCTGTTGGAAAGTGAGGTAGTCTATGCCTAGAAAGACATCATAGGTGTGGGCCAGAGTGACCTGAACCCGTACGACCTCATGGATGAAGTCCACCTGTAGGGGAAGGTTGTCTACTACGCCATGTCCTGCATCCATGCCACCGGATGCATTCGTAAACACTCTGGTTGTTGGTTGGATCTTGTGGTACCATCCAACCACTTGCAGGACCTGGAGTGTCACCGTGGTGTGGATTGCCCCAAGGTCGATCATTGCTAGAAACGTTTTGCCACATATCCATGCGAAACAGCTGGCCACTTCATGGTGGGGAGCTTGCGTGTGTGGTGGTGCAAGAGGCATTGGCCGCCATCCCCATGTATTGGGTTCAGCTCGGATCACCGTCCTGCTTAGTCGATCATGTGGAGTCTGGTTGCAGCTGAGGCAAATGTCGCCTGGCCAAAGCTTCTCGGCGTACTCGTGAAGGACAGTTTCAAAGTACGGGAGACAGGTGGGATGCTATTGTAAATACTTCCCCAGGGAGACCTCTTGGAAGGCACAGTGGAAGGAGGTCAAGGCGCCGGCCGTAGGTTCGTTGTTTACTGAAGGTACGAAGGTCACCTTTTGGCGCGGCGGGGGCGTGGGACCCCTTGAAGGTCACGTGTGAGATTCAGGTGGGGGCTTTGGAGGTACTGCTTAAATCTGACTGGGCAGGCGAATCGAGCGCTCTTTCACACATGTTTGCAGGTCCGCTTTGGCACGTTCCTGTTGCTTCTTGTATTTGTGCATGCGCTCATACATCTCCGCGATCGACCACCCTTCCACTCAAGCACACGGTGTGGAAGGGTGGTCGATCGCAGAGATGTATGACTGCATGCACAAATACAAGAAGCAACAGGAACGTGCCAAAGCGGACCTGCAGTAAACAACAAACCTACGGCCGGCGCCTTGACTGCCTTCCACTGTGCCTTCCAAGAGGTCTCCCTTGGGGAGTTCTTACAGCAGCATCCCACCTGTATCCTAGACTTTGAAACTGTCCTTTAGGAGTACGTTGAGAAGCTTTGGCCAGGAGGCATTTGCCTCAGCTGCACCCAGACTCCACATGATCGACTAAGCAGGACGATGATTCGAGCTGAACCCAATACATGGGGATGGCGGCCAATGCCTCTTGCACCACCACACATGCAAGCTCCCCACCATAAAGTGGCCAGCTGTTTCATATGTATATGTTGGAATGATGCTCCTCACCATGGCAGGAGTGACTCCAAAAAGGAACACCAAAAAGACAAGCCTTAGTGGCTTAGTGGTTAATGGTGTCCACCTCTAGAGGCAGGGGCCCGGGTTCAAGTCCCACAAGATGAAATTCTGCCCTGCCTCAAGGGAGGTGGAAAATAGATGCCAGGAAGCTAGCTCAACCTCTAGAGTTCCTCTTTAAGTTTCTAGAAGGCCAGGTGAGGGTCCAGGAAGGTGGCA
>SZWC01000871.1:269705-305224 GCA_023375785.1 Penium margaritaceum | reverse complement strand
CTCTAGAGGCAGGGGCCCGGGTTCAAGTCCCACAAGATGAAATTCTGCCCTGCCTCAAGGGAGGTGGAAAATAGATGCCAGGAAGCTAGCTCAACCTCTAGAGTTCCTCTTTAAGTTTCTAGAAGGCCAGGTGAGGGTCCAGGAAGGTGGCACACCTTCTAGAAGGGGTGACTTGTCCTACAAGGAATCTAGAGGTGTCTTGGTCTTCTGGACACCTTCCCTCCTACTGGAAGCAAGTTGAGGAATCTAGGAAGGGGCAGAAGCTTCTAGAGGAGGGAAGGGATGCCTTCCTAGATGGGAAAAGGACAGCCTACCAAGGAGCACTCTAGAAGCCATAGAATCTGCTAAGAAGCTCCAAATCTGGCATGCTTTGGTGTTCTGGAAAGCTTAGATCAGTGGCTATAAAATGCCACTGCTTGTGAGCCTTGATCAATTGTTAACTCCCATCCAATTGAGGAAAAAACTATTGCCTCACTCTCTGACCAGATTTTGCCATCCTTGGAACCAGTTTCCTCCAAAGTTTCAGTCTCTCCAAAAACAGTTGGTGGTGTGAACCAGCCACTGCTAGGGACCCTCCAGGGTGCACACTCACCTTCAGGCCAACAGTATATGTGGCAAAACGTTTCTAGAAATTATCGACCTTGGGGCAATCCTCACCATGGTGACACTCCAGGTCCTGCAAGTGGTCGGATGGTACCACAAGATCCAACCAACAACCAAAGTGTTTACGAAGGCATCCGGTGGAATGGATGCAGGACATGGCGTAGTAGACAACCTTCCCCTATAGGTGGACCTCATCCATGAGGTTCTACGGGTGCAGGTCACTCTGGCGCGCACCTATGATGTCTTGCTAGGCATAGATTACCTCATTCCCCAACAGGGGGCTCTGTTCTATGCTAACGGAGTCATGCAATTGACATCATCGGGCTCTAGTACCTGTGTAGCACTGATTGTGGACCTCTAGGGCGTCGATGCGTACGAAGTTTGCACACCCTTTCTTGTTGAAGGAAGCCCGTGCTGAAGACCAGGCAGCCAGGAATTTCATCCTGGTGTTTTGAACGCATGATGGCCCTCCCATCATCTCACGGCAGGCAGAGGGAGAAGAGATGATGGATCCCAAGACCCCATCCAAGCAGCCATGCCCAGGGCAAGGAGAAGCTTCTCCGGCGGACGATCGACCGCAACTCTCCATGGGCCTGCTACTCAAACCTTCGTCTGAATCTCCCAGATGGCTGTTTTTCCCCACACCAAACAGTTGCCTTGGTGATCTCAGCAAGACACGACTCGCCTCCACTCCTTCAGAGCCCTCTCTGGTTTTGGAGCGCTCACTTGCGTCAACAACTCCACGAGCAATGATCCTAGACAATCATGATAAAGCAAAGCGCAAGGGAAAGATGCTTGTGTATAACGACGATGTTGCCCTCTGTGAAGACGATGATTCCGATGAATCAGACGAAGAACCCATGACTGATGTCGGATGGCTGCGCCTGGATGATGAGCCACCTCCGCGCCAACCAAAGGCTCTCACAGTCACACCAGGGGGCTCCCACAACTTCCACCTCCATGTTTATGATTATTGGGATCCTGACCCTGATCTTGGGACTGGCCTGGTGAGGGATGAGGAACCGCCACCGCCCACGGTCCCACATGCCCAATGATGGTACCACATGCTCCATGAGTGCCTGACCAAAGAACATGTGCAAGAAGTCAAGGAGCTTCTTGCATACCATGAGGAGGTCTTTGCAGGCAAGTCAACTGAGATCATAGCAGTCGACACGGTTCATGTCATCAACACAGGAGATGCACCTGCTCATATAGAGAAGGCCCATCGCTTGCTCCAAAACCAGAAGGACATCATGAATGAAGGACTGCGTGAACTCAAGGAGCAGGGCGTGATTGTCAAAGTGGAGAGTCCATGGCGATCTAACCTAGTGATTGTGGGAAAGCCAGATGGCACTACAAGGTTTTTTGTCAATTTCCGTGATCTCGACAAGGTCACCGTTGAATATGCTTATCCCATGCCACTCATCATCGTCATCCAAGAGCGACAGCATGGAAAGAGTTGGTTTTCCAGGCTTGACTTCAAATCTGCCTTCCATACTATTCCCATGGATCGCAACTATATGCTGAAGATGGCCTTCATCATCCCGCACGGGCTCTATGCTTTTACCCGCATGCCCTTTGGGCTGCGTAATGCCAGTGCCACGTTCCAACGCGTCATGGACCAAGTACTGCACGGGGCTCTGAACGCCTGTTGCTACGTGGATGACGTCATGGTTGCTGCATTCAACTTCCATGAACAGATGGCTTCACTGGATGCCGTGTTCTCCGCCCTCCGGTCTGCAAATCTTTGCTTGAAAGCAGCAAAGTGTTTCATCGGGACAGATAGCATGGAGTTCTTGGGATTTATCATCAGTGCACAAGGCATATCCATTGATCCTGCAAAAATTGTAGCGGTCCGCAAATGGAAGCCACCAATCACATCATCCCAAGTAAAGATCTTTCTCGGATTTGTCAGCTTGTATCGCAAGTCCGTCCGTGACCATGCAAAGATCGTCAGTCCCTTGCAACGCCTCACTCATCAAGATGAACCCTTTGAGTGGACAGAGGCCTGTCAGCTTGCATGGGCCGAGATCTAACACCGCCTCATCACGGCGCCCATGCGAGAATTCCCAAACTTCAACTTACCCTTTGTCATCACGACGGACTTCTCACAGGAAGGAAACGGAGCCATTTTGTCCCATGAAGGAGACGACGGCATGATGAGAGTGGTGTTCTATGGGAGCCGTGCGCTAAATGACGCAGACGCTAAGTACCCTCCTATGAAAGGGGAGTTCTTGGCAGTCTTATGGGCAATCCAGTTCTACAGAGACTACGTGAAGAATGGGAAACCCTTCACCATCGTCACGGATCATTAGGCTCTCAAATGGCTGCTCACGACGCAGAACCATGAGGGGATCCTTGGCAAATGGGCCGTACTTCTGCAAGGATACAATCTCATCGTAAAACATCAGCTGGCATATGCAAATCGTAATGCAGATGCCCTTAGCCGGTTACCACGTGAGGGATGCCAAAACCGCACCCTACATGAGACGCCATCATACGGGGATGGACCACCTCCAGATGAACCCCCTCCGGCTGAGAAAGTTCTTGTTCAGGGCCAGGCGCGTGACCTTACTCATGAAGAACACCGCTAGGCGTACCCCCTTGGAGGCTTTCCTCAACACGGCCCGGACATCGACCACATCAATGTGCGACGTCAAACGGACCTCTTCAAATATGCGCAAGGATGGTCGCACAAGAAATACAGGGACTGGCTCCGCAATACGCGGCGCGACCCTGTCCCAGCACCCACGGCGCACACCCAGCCAGTTGTAACACCGAGCTCGCAAAGGGAAGCCCATCAACCAGTNAATCGTAATGCAGATGCCCTTAGCCGGTTACCACGTGAGGGATGCCAAAACCGCACCCTACATGAGACGCCATCATACGGGGATGGACCACCTCCAGATGAACCCCCTCCGGCTGAGAAAGTTCTTGTTCAGGGCCAGGCGCGTGACCTTACTCATGAAGAACACCGCTAGGCGTACCCCCTTGGAGGCTTTCCTCAACATGGCCCGGACATTGACCACATCAATGTGCGACGTCAAACGGACCTCTTCAAATATGCGGAAGGATGGTCGCACAAGCTATACATGGACTGGCTCCGCAATACGCGGCGCGACCCTGTCCCAGCACCCACGGCGCACACCCAGCCAGTTGTAATACCGAGCTCGCAAAGGGAAGCCCATCAATTAGTGATGGAGGCCATCTGGGGATTCTTTGACTGAACCTACCTCGCGTTGCCTTTGATGGAAGTCCTTACTCATATTCCAGGACAAACTACACAACTGGATGATTTCTTCTCGGAGATTAACGCTGCGCTGGCACCATCCGGGTGGAGGATGAGCTGTTGGCTCGAATTGCCAGGTCGCCGCATGATGAGGGATCACGTCGATAACACTCAATGGGCTGTTCATAAAAGCCTTGACACAGGGGCCCTCGCATGGCGACTGATGACACTGTGCGGACAATCGCTGCCGGAGTGCATCTGCACGGTAATCTCATGCACCGTCTGGATCACCGGCGTAAAACTCACCACTCTCGTGTTTACCAGGGCAACGCATACTACAATCACGATGCGCGTTATCTGGTGCCTCAGTTGGTTGAACCTTATTCGGCCTGTCGATGTTTGCTTTGGGACCACGGGAGGGGAGGTTACCCGATCAGAAGGGCAGATTGACTTATTTCCCCTTCAAGTCGGAAATAGTCACCGGAGCCTGCCGGTGCAAGTATGTGAAACGTCCACATACAATGTTCTTCTCGCAAATGATTGGTTGACGCCATGCGACTTGATCATTTTTCTTGAGGAGAAATGCATGACGCTCCACGATGATGACAGGGCGCCGTCTTATGTCCCCCTCCAGTTGACGTACGAGAAGTGCCACATCAGCGGGACGCTCAATTGTTGTTGGAGCAAGCGCCCCCCACCACCCGCTTGACCCATCCGAGCAATCAACCCACCGGTGCACGCTTCACAAGGGTCGTTGCTGACGCACCAGAATTGTCTACGGACAGCAGCAACTCCCCGGAGGATCATGGACCGTATCCGATGGAGATGCATTCCCGTACCCCACGGTGCATGTGAGCATCGGCGGCAACCTCGGAGGATGTCATCCTTTTACAAGAACGTGTCTATATGCAATCACGGGAAATCAGTGGCGAGCGTCCCACGCATGTCCATCACCCGGAGCCCGACATGCCTCTCGCCCTCCGACGTCCAAGGCGGCACGCTCAGCCTGCCCGGCCGCCTCAGGTTGCTCGAACGGTGTCTCGTGGGTCCTGAGGGCAACATTCAAATTCTCGCTCCCACGGTTCTCACCGTCTACAAACCCAACGGTAGACATCAGAAACGGCCACGGATCTGACTCCTCTAAACAACGACATTAACCACACGCCCATGGCTGGAGAACAACGACAGAGCGGCATTTCTGGCTCCTCATCATACATGGCTCAGAGAGACTGGGCACAGTATGAGCAGGCATCGCTGAGCGCACGGCGGACACGCCTGCAACATCTGAGTTTGAAGCTCGCGCCCTAGTAGCACTTCTCACCATGGCGGAGGTGGAAGACATTCTCTGCACCCTACGGATGGATGATCCATTCCCGGTGCCCCCACCCTCACCAAACATGACTGACCCTCACATCAACGAGGTGCCGTGGCAGAGGTTTGCGTTTTACATCACCCAAAACCGAGCGTGGGCCGACAGGGTGGAAAGACTTTGGGAGCAGCACCAGACATGGATGGCGATGCACGAGGGACACGTGCGGAGCTCTGCCACCAACTTAGCCAACATGCGGAACGCTCTCGCTGTGTGCGAATCCGCCCGTGCCGATCAACAGCAGTGTATCCGGGACCAAGAAGCTCGTACTGTAGCCATCCAAACAAGGCTCCAAAAAGTGCGGCGACTGCAATATGCATGTAACGAGGCCGCAGACAGAGGCCACAAACCACCCGCAGCAAAGGGACAGCGCCTCATTGACCAACGGGCGGGATTGCGCCGTACTCTACGTGCAGCCCATGCAGAGATAACCCGCCCAACTCTAGCACTGCAGCAACTCGATGCCCAGTTGCCAGACCTGCAGCAGCTGCAGACCGAGTGTGAGGCAGAGTGGACGGCAGATTGTGCTCGGCTGTGGGACATGTCGCAGCAGTGTAAGAGCATCCTAGCCCTCCGTGTGGATGTCTCACAGCAGTACCGTACCCTATGCATGCTGGTTGACCGCTCTAAACAACTTATTGATGAGTGCGAGCAACATCTTCAGCAACAATTAATCCACGACGTGGCCAGTGCATTCCTCACCAGGGCCTTGGACAGGCTGCAGGAGGAGTGGGATTAGCATTTGGAAGACTTGCGACTCCTCTATCCACTGGATTTTTCTACTGCTACCTGACGAGTGGCCTTCCGCTGTTTTCTCCATAGAACAATGACCCCTACCCACCCGAAACGGACCTGGTCCAATCTCCTTCAGTTATTGGCACAGAGTCTTCACTTGCAATATAAAGACTTCCTCCGCTTTCTCTACCCGCTTGATCTCTCCCTCAACCGCGATGTGCAGGCATTCCGCTGCTTTCTTGACTGGGGGGTGCAACACCACCAGCAAGGTTCTGTCACCACAAACCTGCACCTTTTCGTGCAACGCAGAATTGTACTGCGGGCCACATACCGACATGTAGAAGCAGACAAGCTGGATCATGCGGGGCTAACAGCTATCTTTCTGGTGCAAACTGCCAAACCTCGCAAAGGAATGGCACTGCAGATGCTCATGCGATGGCTCCACCATCAGGTGCTTGGCGCGCCTCCTCCGGCGTCTATATCTAGAACCAGCGGCGCAGACTCGCCCCGGTGATGAGCTTCCCCAGGCTGACCAATCCCTCTTGACCACGGCTCCACTCCTGGCGCACGATCTTCCTTCCTCTACGACCTTCAAGAAGGGAGTCCAACTAGCCCTGTGCATCCTCTGTCCGCACCACCTGTGGCTGTAACCGGGACAAGCCCCATGACTGTCACGCCTACGGTAGATAACCTCCCAGCCTCTCTCTCTTCCCCTCCGCTCTCTTCCCCTCCCCTACCAGGTGCAGCTTTGATCGCACTTTCGGTCTTTGGTCCCCTTCCCCAAACAACCTCTCCTCCTTCTCCAGCTACAGCTCCGCCAACATCCGCAGCCCCGGCGGGTGCGTTGCTGACCATTTGTGACTCGTGTTATGAGTTGTCAATGTTGAATACACATAGTAGACTTCTGGCGTCATAGTCAGTGACGTGTGCATCCTTTGATTTGATACTTTGTGCGCTAGCCACGTTGTGCCACTACTTGTTGAAGGTATTTGTACTTGCTAGTTGATAACTAGTGTTCTCAAACCATTGTTTCCCCCTCTGACCATTTGTGACTCATGTTATGAGTTTTCAATGTTGACCACACAATGTGAAATTATTTTGGTCATGGTTAGCAGCATATGCTTACTTTGGTCTGTCACCATACATGCTTGTCACGCTGTGTCACTATGTATTGACAGTCTTTGTGTTTTCTAGTTGATAGCTAGTGTTCCCAAACCATTGTTACCCCCTTAGAATATCTGTGACTCTTGTTGTGAGTTGTCAATGTTGACCACATGAAGTAAAGTTATTTGGTCATGGTGAGTGACATATGCATACTTCGGCTGGTCACTATGCATGGTAGCCACACTATGCCACTACATATA
The DNA here is from genome assembly GCA_023375785.1 of Penium margaritaceum. Taxonomy (NCBI): domain Eukaryota; kingdom Viridiplantae; phylum Streptophyta; class Zygnematophyceae; order Desmidiales; family Peniaceae; genus Penium; species Penium margaritaceum. The sequence continues at coordinate 297,924 of SZWC01000871.1, read as the reverse complement.
AAAGGTTTTTGTACTTGCTAGTTGATAACTAGCATTCACAAACCATTGTTCCCCCTTCTTACCATTTGTGACTCGCGTTTTGAGTTGTCAAAGTTGACCACACATAGTGACGTTCTTTGGTCATTGTCAGTGACACATGCCTACTTTGGTCGGTCATTGTACATGGTAGTCACACCGTGCCACTACTTATTGAATATCCTTGTGCTTGCTAGTTGATACCTGGTGTTCCAAAACCATTTGTGACTCGTATTATGAGTTGTTGACCACACACAGCGGATTTCTTTGGTCAAAGGCTGTATATATGCCTACTTTGGTCGGTCATTGTGCATGGTTGCCACACAGTGCTACTACTAATTGAAGGTTATTGTACATTCTAGTTGAAAACTAATACTCCAAGACCATTGTTTCCCCCTCTGACTATTTGTGACTCGTGTTCTGTGTTGTGAACGTTGACCACCCATCTTGAAATTCTTTGGTCATGGTCAGTGACATATGCCTAGTTTGGTTGTTCGGAGAGCATAGTAGCCATACCGTGCCACTACTTACTGAACTTCTTTGTCTTTTCTAGTCCATACATAGGGTTCCAAAACCATTGTCTCTCCCTCTGACCATTTGTGACTCGTGTTATGAGTTGTCAATGTTGACCACACATATTGGACACCTTTGGTCAGAGTCAGTGACGTATGCATGCTTTGGTTGGTCACTGTGCACGCTAGCCACACGGGGCCAATACTTGTTGAAAGTTTTTGTACTTTTTAGCTGATAACTAGTGTTCCCAATCAATTGTTTCCCCCTCTGACCATTTGTGACTCGTGTTATGAGTTTTCAATGTTGACCACACATAGTGAAACTCTTTTGGTCATGGTTAGTGGCATATGCCTACTTTGGTTTGTCACTATACATGGTTGCCACGCCGTGTCACTGCGTATTGAAGGTCTTTGTGCTTTCTAGTTGATAGCTAGTGTTCCCAAACCAATGCTACCCCTTTTGTCTATCTGTGACTCTTGTTGTGAGTTGTCAACATTGAAAACATGAAGTGAAACTCTTTGGTCATGGTCAGTGACATATGCATTCTTTGGTTGCTAACTGTGCATGGTAGCCACACTTTGCCACTACATATTGAATGTCTTTGTACTTGCTAGTCGATAACTAGTGTTAACAAATAATTGTTTCCCCCTTTGACCATTTGTGACTCGTGTTATGAGTTGTCAAAGTTCACCACACATAGTGACATTCTTTGGTCATGTTCAGTGACATATGCCTTCTTTGGTTGGTCATTGTACACGGTAGCCACACCATGCCACTACTTGTTGAAGGTCGTTGTACTTGCTAGTTAAAAACAAATATTCTGAAACCATTGTTTCCCCCTCTGACCATTTGTGACTCGTGTCATGGGTTGTGAACGTTGACCACCCATATTGAAATTCTTTGGTCATGGTCAGTGACATATGCCTAGTTTGGTTGTTTGGTGTGCATAGTAGCCACACTGTGCCACTGCTTATTTAAGTTCTTTGTCCTTTGTAGTCAATACATAAGGTTCCCAAACCATTTTCTTTCTCTCTTGCCATTTGTGACTCGTGTTATGAGTTGTCAATGTTGACCACACATAGTGGATTTCTTTGATCATAGTCAGTGACGTATGAATCCTTTGGTTGGTTAGATTGCATGCTAGCCACACTGCGCCACTACTTGTTGAAGGTCTTTGTACGTGCTAGTTGATAACTAGTATTCCCAACCCATTATTCCCCCCTTTGACCATTTGTGACTCGTGTTATGAGTTTTCAACATTGACCACACACTGTGAAATTCGTTTGGTCATGGTTAGTGCCATATGCCTACTTTGGTTCTTCACTGCACATGGTTGCCACGCCATGTCACAGGGTATTGAAGTTCTTTGTGCTTTCTAGCTGATAGCTAGTGGTCCCAAACCATTGTTACCCCCTCTGACTATCTGTGACTCTTGTTGTGAGTTGTGAACGTTGACCACATGAAGTGAAATTCTTTGGTATTGGTCAGTGACATATGCATACTTTGGTTGGTCACTGTGCATGGTAGCCACACTATGCCACTACATATTGAAGGTCTTTGCTAGTCAATAACTAGTATTCACAAACTATTGTTTCCCCTTGTGACCATTTGTGACTCATGTCATGAGTTGTCAAAGTTGACCACACGTTATGACATTTTTTGGTCATGTTCTGTGACATGTGTCTACTTTGGTTGGTCATTGTACATGGTAGCCACACCGTGCCACTACTTATTGAAGGTCCTTGTGCTTGCTACTTGATACCTGGTGTTCCCAAACCATTGTTTCCCTCTCTGACCATTTGTGACACGTATTATGAGTTGTCAACGTTGACCACACACAGCGGATTTCTTTGGTCAAAGGCACTACAAATGCCTACTTTGGCTGGTCATTGTGCATGGTAGCCACACCGTGCTACTACTTATCGAAGGTTGTTGGAGTTTCTACTTGATAACTAATATTCCAAAACCATCGTTACCCCCTCTCACCATTTCTGACTTGTGTTGTGCGTTGTGAACGTTGAAGGTGAACGTTGACCACCCATACTAAAATTCTTTGGCCGTGGTCAGTGACATATGCCTAGTTTGGTTGTTTGGTGTGCATGGTAGCCACTCCGTGCCACTACGTATTGAAGTTGTTTTTCCTTTCTAGTCAATACATAGGGTTCCCAAACCATTATCTCACACTCAGAGCATTTGTGACTCGTGTTATGAGTTGTCAATGTTGACCACACATAGTGACTTATGCATCCTTTGGTTGAACACTGTGCACGCTAGCCACGCTGTGCCACTACTTGTTGACGGTATTTGTACTTGCTTGTTGATAACTAGTGTTCCCAACCCATTGTTTCCCCCTCTGACCATTTGTGACTCGTGTTATGAGTTTTCAACGTCGACCACACACAGTGAAATTCGTATGGTCATAGTTAGTAGCATATGCCTACTTTGGTTTGTCACTATACATGGTTGCCACGCCGTGTCACTACGTATTGAATGTATTTGTGCTTTCTTGCTGATAGCTATTGTTCCCAAACCATTGTTACCCCATCTCACTATCTGTGACTCTTGTTGTGAGCTTTCAACGTCGACCACATAAGGTGAAATTATTTGGTCTTGGTCAGTGAGATATGCATACTTTGGTTGGTTACTGTATATGGTAGTCACATTGTTCCACTACATATTGAAGGTCTTTGTACTTGCTAGTTGATAACTTGTATTCACAGCCCATTGTTATCCCCTCTGACCATTTGTGACACGTGTTATGAGTTGTCAAAGTTGACCACACATAGTGACATTCTTTGGTCATGGTCAGTGACATATCCCTCCTTTGGTTGGTCATTGTACATGATAGCCACACTGTACCACTACTTATTGAAGGTCCATGTTCTTGCTACTTGATACCTGGTGCTGCCAAACCATTTTTTCCCCCTCTAACCATTTGTGACTCGTATTATGAGTTGTCAATATTGACCACACACAACGGATTTCTTTGGTCAAAGGCAGTACATATGCCTGCTTTAGTCGGTCATTGTGCATGGTAGCCTCATCGTGCTACTAATTGTTGAAGGTCGTTGTACTTGCTAGTTGAAAACTAATGATTTGAAACCATTGTTTCCCCATCTGACCATTTGTGACTTGTGTTTTGGGTTGTGAACGTTGACCATCCACACGAGAATTCTTTGGTCATGGTTAGTGACATATGCCTAGTTTGGTTGTTTGGTGTGCATAGTAGCCACTCTGTGCCTCTACGTATTGAAAGTCTTTGTCCTTTTTAGTCCATACATAGGGTTCCCAAAGCATTGTCTCTATCTCTGACCATTTGTGATTCGTGTTATGGGTTGTCAATGTTGACCACACATACTGGACTTCTTTGGTCATAGTCAGTGACGTATGTGTCCTTTGGTTAGTCACTGTGCATGCAAGGGACACCGTGCCACTACTTGTTGAAGGTATTTGTACTTGCTAGTTTATGACTAGTGTTCCCAACAAATTGTTTCCCCCTCTGACTATTTGTGACTCGTGTTATGAGTTTTCAACGTTGACCACACACTGTGAAATTCTTTGAAGGTCTTTGTCCTTGCTAGTCGATAACTAGTATTCACAAACCATTGTTTCCCCCTCTGATCATTTGTGCCTCGTGTTCTGATTTGTCAAAGTTGACCACACGTAGTGACATTCTTTGCTCATGGTCAGTGACACATGCCTACTTTTTTTTGTCATTGTACATGGTAGCCACACCGTGTCCCTACTTATTGAAGGTCCTTGTGCTTGCTTGTTAATACCTTGTGTTCCCAATCCATTGTTTCCCCCCCTGACCATTTGTGACTCTTATTATAAGTTTTCAACGTTGACCACACACAGCGGATCTCTTTGATCAAAGGCAGAACATATGCCTATTTAAGTCGGTCATTGTCCATGGTAGCCACACCGTATACTACGTATTGAAGGTTGTTGTACTTGCTAGTTGAAAACTAATATTCCAAGACCATTCTTTCCTTCTCTGACCATTTGTGACTCGTGTTATGGGTTGTGAACGTTTACCACCCATATTGAAATTCTTTGGTTATGGTCAGTGACGTATGTCTAGTTTGGTTGTGTGGAGAGCATAGTAGCCAGACCGTGCCACTAGTTATTGAAGTTCTTTTTCCTTTCTGGTCAATAGATAGGGGTCCCCAACCATTGTATCTCCCTCTTAGCATTTGTGACTCGTGTTACGAGTTGTCAATGGTGACTACACATAGTGGACTTGCTTGGTCATAGTCAGTGACGTATGTATCCTTTGGTTGGTCACTGTGCACGCTAGCCACATCGTGCCACTACTTGTTGAAGGTCTTTGTACTTTCAAGTTGATAGCTAGTGTTCCAACCAGTATTTCCCACTCTGACCATTTGTGATTCATGTTATGAGCTTTCAACGTTGACCAAGCATTGTGAAATTCTTTTGGTCATGGTTAGTGGCATATGCCTACTTTGGTTTGTCACTGTACATGGTTTCCACGCCGTGTCCCTACGTATTGAAGGTCTTTGTGCTTTCTAGTTGATAGCAAGTGTTCCCAAACCATTGTTACCCCCTCTGACTATCAGTGACTCTTGTTGTGAGTTGTGAACGTTGACCACATGAAATGAAATTCATTGGCAATGGTCATTGATATATGCATACTATGGTCGGTCACTTTGCATGGTAGCAATACTGTGCCACTGCATATTGAATGTCTTTGTACTTTCTAGTCAATAACTAGCATTCAGAAACCATTGTTTCCCCCTCTGACCATTTGTGACTCGTCTTATGAGTTGTCAAAGCTGACCACACATAATGATATTCTTTGGTCATGGTCAGTGACATGAACTTACTTCGGTTGGTCATTGTACATGGTAGCCACACCGTGCCGCTACTTATTGAAGGTCCTTGTGCTTGCTAGTTGATATCTTGTGTTCCCAAACCATTGTTTCCCCCTCAGACCATTAGTGACTTGTATTATGAGTTGTCAACGTTGACCACACATAGCGGATCTCTTTGGTCAAAGGTAGTACATATGCCTACTTTGGTCGGTCATTGTGCATGGTAGCCACACCGTGCCACTACATATTGAAGGTCATTGTACTTGCTAGTTGAAAACTAATATTTTAGAGCCATTGTTTCTCCCTCTGACCATTTGTGCCTCGTGTTATGTGTTGTGAACATTGACCAACCATATTGAAATTCTTTGGTCATGGTCATTGACACATGCCTAGTTTGGTTCTTATGTGTGCATAGTAGCCACACCGTGCCACTGCTTATTGATGTTCTTTGTCCTTTATAGTCAATGTATAGGGTTACCAAACCCTTTTCTCTCCCCCTGACCATTTGTGACTCGTGTTATGAGTTGTCAATGTTGACCAGACATAGTGGACTTCTTTGGTCAGAGTCAGTGATGTATGCATCTTTGGTTGGTCACTGTGCACGCTAGCCACACTGTGCCACTACTTGTTGAATCTGTTTGTACTTGCTAGTTGATAACTAGTGTTCCCAGCCCATTTCTTCCCCCTGTGATCATCTGTAACTCGTGTTATGAGTTTTCCATGTCCACCACACACTGTGAAATTTGTTTGGTCGTAATTGGTGGCATATGCCTTCTTTGGTTTGTATCTGTACATGGTTGCCACGTCGTGTCACTACGTATTGAAGGTCTTTGTGCTTTCTTGTTGATAGCTAGTGTTCCCAAACCATTGTTACCCCCTTTGACTATCTATGACTCTTGTTGTGCGTTGTGAACGTTGACCACATGAAGGTAAATTCTTTTGTCATCGTCAGTGACATATGCCTACTTTGGTTGGTCACTGCGCATGGAAGCCACACTGTGCCACTACATATTGAAGGCCTTTGTACTTGCTAGTCGATAACTATTATTCACAAAGCATTTTTTCCCCATCTGGCCATTTGTGACTCGTGTTATGAGTTGTCAAAGTTGTGTACACATAGTGACATTCTTTGGTCATGGTCATTGACATATGCCTACTTTGGTTGGTCCTTGTACATGGTAGCTGGACCATGCCACTACTCATTGAAGCTCTTTGTGCTTGCTACTTGATACCTGGTGCTTCCAAACCATTGTTTTCCCCTCTGACCATGCGACTTGTATTATGAGCTGTCATCGTTGACCACACAGAGTGGACTTCTTTGGTCAAAGACAGTACATATGCCTGCTTTGGTCGGTCATTGTGCATGGTAGCCACACCCTGCTACTACTTATTGAAGTTCATTGTACTTGCTAGTTTAAAAATAATACTCCGAAACCATTGTTTCCCCCTCTGACCATTTGTGACACGTGTTATGGGTTGTGAACGTTGACTACCCATACTAGGATTCTTTGGTCATGGTCAGTGACATATGCCTAGTTTGGTTGTTCAGTGTGCATAGTAGCCATTCCGTGCAACTACGTTTTGAAGTGTTTTGTCCTTTCTAGTCAATACATAGGGTTCCCAAACCATTGTCTCTCCCTCCGACCATTTGTGACTCGTGTTATGAGTTGTCAATGTTGACCACACATAGTGGACTTCTTTAGTCATCATCAGTGACGTATGCATCCTTTGGTTGGTCACTGTGCATGCTAGCCACACAGTGCCACTACTTGTTGAAGATCTTTGTACTTGCTAGTTGATACCTAGTGTTCCAAACGCATTGTTTTTCCCTCTGACCATTTGTGACTCGTTTTATAAGTTTTCAACGTTAACCACACAGTATGAAACTCTTTTGTTCATGGTTAGTGGCATATGCTTACTTTGGTTTGTCACTTTACATGGTCGCCACGCTGTGTCACTACGTATTGAAGGTCTTTGTGCTTTCTAGTTAATATCTAGCGTTCCCAAACCATTGTCTCCCCCTCAGACAATCCGTTACTCTTGTTGTGAATTTTCAATGTTGACCACATCAAGTGAAATTCTTCGGTCACGGTCAGTGACATATGCATACTTTGGCTGGTTACCGCCATGGTAGCCACACTGTGGCACAAACCATTATTTCTCCCTCTGACCATTTGTGACTCGTGTTATGATTGGTGAATGTTCACCACACAAAGTGACATTCTTTGGTCATGGTCAGTGACACATGCCTACTTTGGTTGGTTATTGTACATGGTAGGCACACCGTGCCACTACTTGTTGAAGGTCCTTGTGCTCGTTAGTTGGTACCTAGTGTTACCAAACCACTGTTTCCCCGTATAACCATTTGCAACTCGTATTATGAGTTTTCAACATTGACCACACATAGCGGATTTCTTTGGTCAAAGGCAGTACATAGGCCTACTTTGGTCGGTCATTATGCATGGTAGGCACACTGTGCTACTACTTATTGAACGTCGTTGTACTTGCTAGCTGAAAACCAATATTCCGAGACTATTGTTTCCCACTCTGACCATTTGTGACTCGTGTTATGGGTTGTGAACGTTGACCACCCATATTAAAATTCTTTGGTCATGGTCAGGGACATATGTCTAGTTTGGTTGTTCGGTGAGCATAGTAGCCATACCGTACCACTACTTATTGAAGTTCTTTGTCTGTTCTAGTCAATACACAGGGTTCCCAAATGATTGTCTCTCCCTCTGACCATTTGTGACTCGTGTTATGAGTTGTCAGTGTTGATCACACATAGTGTACTTTTCTGGTCATAGTCAGTGACGTATGCATACTTCGGTTGGTCACTGTGCATGCTAGCCACACCGTGCCACTACTTGTTGAAGGTATTTGTACTTGCTAGTTAAAAACTAATATTCCAAAACAATTATTTCCCCTTCTGACAATTTGTGCCTCGTGTTATGAGTTTTCAACGTTGACCACACACTGAAATCCTTTTGGTCATGGTTAGTGGCATATGCCTACTTTGGTTTGTCACTTTACATGGTTGCCAAGCTGTGTCACTGCGTATTGAAGGTCTTTGTGCTTTCTAGCTGATAGCTAGTGATCCCAAAGGATTGTTACCCCCTCTGACTGTCTTTGACACTTGTTGTGAGTTTTCAACTTTGACCACATGAAGGGAAATTCTTTGGTCATGGTCAGTGACATATGCATACTTTGGTTGGTCACTGTGCATGGTAGCCACACTGTGCCACTACATATTGAAGGTCTTTGTTCTTGCTAATCAATAACTAGTATTCACAAACCATTGTTTCCCCCTCAGACCATTTGTGACTCGTGTTATGAGTTGTCAAAGTTGACCACACATAGTAACATTCTTTGGTCATGGTTGGTGACATTTGCCTAATTTGGTTGGTCATTGTACATGGTAGCCACACCGTACCACTACATACTGAAGGTCCTTGTGTTTGCTAATTGATACCTGGTGCTCCCAAACCATTGTTTCCCCCTCTGACCATTTGTGACTTGTATTATGAGTTGTCACCGTTGACCACACACAGCGGATTTCTTTAGTCAAAGGCAGTACATATGCCTACTTTGGTCAGTCATTGTGCATGGTAGCGACATCGTGCTACTATGTATTGAAGGTCGTTGTACTTGCTTGTTGAAAACTAATGTTCCTAAACCATTGTTCCCCCCTCTGACCATTTGTGACTCGTGTTATGGGTTGTGAACGTTGACCACCTATACAGGAAGTCTTTGGCCGTGGACAGTGACATATGCCTAGATTGGTTGTTTGGTGTGCATAGTAGCCACTTCGTGCCACTACGTATTGAAGTTCTTTGTGCTTTCTAGTCCATACATAGGGTTCCCAAACCATTGTCTCTCCCTCTGACCATTTGTGACTCGTGTTATGAGTTGTCAATGTTGACCACACATAGTGGACTTCTTTGGTCATAGTCAGTGACGTATGCATCCATTGGTTGGTCACTGTGCATGGTAGCCACAATGTTCCACTACTTGTAGAAGGTCTTTGCAATTGTTAGTTGATAACTAGTGTTGCCAACCCATTGTTCCCCCCTCTGACCATTTGTGACTCGTGTTATGAGTTTTCAACGTTGACCACTCACTGTGAAATTCTTTTGGTCATGGTTAGTGGCATATGCTTACTTTGTTTTGTCTCTGTACATGGTTTCCACGCCGTGTCACTACTTATTGAAGGTCTTTGTGCTTTCTAGTTGATAGTTAGTGTTGCCAAACCATTTTTACCCCCTCTCACTATCGCTGACTCTTGTTGTGAGTTGTGAATGTTGACCACATGAAGTGAAATTTTTTGGTCATGGTCAGTGACATATGCATACTTTGGTTGGTCACTGTGCATGGTAGCCACACTGTGCCACTACATATTGAAGGTCTTTGTACTTGCTAGTTGATAACTAGTTTTCACAAACCATTGTTTCCCCCTCTGACCCTTTGTGACTTATGTTATGAGTTGTCAAAGTTGACGACACATAGTGACATTCTTTGGTCATGGTCAGTGACATGTGCTTACTTTGATTTGTCATTCTACATGGTAGCCACACTGTGCCACTACTTCTTGAAGGTCCTTTTTCTTGCTAGTTGATACCTGGTGTTCCCAAACCATTTTTTGCCCCTCCGACCATTTGTGACTCGTATTATGAGTTGTCAACGTTGACCACACACAGCGGATTTCATTGGTCAAAGGTAGTACATATGCTTACTTTGGGCGGTCATTGTGGATGGTAACCACACCGTGCCACTAGTTATTGAAGGTCTTTGTTCTTGCTAGTTGAAATTAATATTCCAAAACCATTTTTTTCCTCTCTGACCATTTGTGACTCGTGTTATGTGTTGAACATCTTCCACCCATATTGAAATTCTTTGGTCATGGTCACTGACACATGCCTAGTTTGGTTTTTAGGTGTGCATAGTAGCCACACCGTGCCACTACTTATTGATTTTCTCTGTCCTTTCTTGTCAATACATAGGGTTGCCAAGCCAATATCTCCCCCCTGACCATTTGTGACTCGTGTTATGAGTTGTCAATGTTGACCACACATAGTGGACTTCTTTGGTCAGAGTCATTGTTGTATGCATCTTTGGTTGGTCACTGTGCACGCTAGCCATACTGTGCCACGACTTGTTGAATGTCTTTCTACTTGCTAGCTGATAACTAGTGTTGCCAACCCATTGTTTTCCCCTCTGCCCATTTGCGACTCGTGTTATGAGTTTTCAACGTTGACCACACACTGTGAAACTCTTGTGGTCATGGTTAGTGGCATATGCTTACCTTGGTTTGTCACTTTACATGGTTGCCACACTGTGTCACTACGTATTGAAGGTCTTTGTGCTTTCTACTTAAAATCCAGCGTTTCCAAACCATTGTCACCGCCTCAGACTACCTGTGACTCTTGTTGTGAGTTCTCAACGTTGACAACATGAAGTGCAATTCTTTTGTCATGGTCAGTGACATGTGCATACTTTGAATGATCACCGTCATTGAAGCCACACTGTGCCATAAACTATTGTTTCCCCTTCTCACCATTTGTGACTCGTGTTATGAGTGGTCAATGTTCACCACACATAGTGACTTTCTTTGGTCATGGTCAATGACACATGCCTACTGTGGCTGGTCATTGTACATGGTATCCACACCGTGCCACTACTTGTTGAAGGTCCTTGTGCTTGCTAGTTGATACCTTGTCTTCCCAAACCACTGTTTCCCCGTATGACCATTTGTAACTTGTATTATGAGTTTTCAACATTGACCACACACAGCGGATTTCCTTGGTCAAAGGCACAACATATGCCTACTTTGGTCGGTCATTGTGCATAGTAGCCACACCGTGCTCTCACTTATTGAAGGTCGTTGTACTTGCCAGATGAAAACAAATATTCCGAGACCATTGTTTCCCACTCTGACCATTTGTGACTCGTGTTATGGGTTGTGAACGTTAACCACCCATACTAAAATTCTTTGGTCATGGTCAGTGACATATGCCTAGTTTGGTTGTTTGGTGAGCATAGTAGCCATACCATGCCACTAGTTATTGAAGTTCTTTGTCCTTTCTAGTCGATACACAGGGTTCCCAAACGATTGTCTCTCCGTCTCGCCATTTGTGACTCCTGTTATGAGTTGTCAATGTTGACCACACATACTGGACTTCTTTGGTCATAGTCAGTGACGTATGCATCCTTTGGTTGGTCACTGTGCATGCTAGCCACACCGTGCCACTACTTGTTGAAGGTATTTGTACTTGCTAGTTTATGACTAGTGTTCTCAACCCATTGTTTCCCCCCCTGACTATTTGTGACTCCTATTATGCGCTTTCAACGGTGACCACACATTGTGAAATTCGTTTGGTCATGGTTAGTGGCATATGCCTACTTTGGTTTGTCACTCTACATAAGAGCCACGCCGTATCACTGCCTATTGAATGTCTCTTTGCTTTCTAGTTGATACCAAGTGTTCCCAACCCATTGTTACCCCCTTTGACTATCTCTGACTCTTGTTGTGAGGTGTCAACATTGACCACATGAAGTGAAATTCTTTGGTCATGGTTAGTGACATAAGCATACTTTGGTTGGTCAGTGTGTATGGTAGCCACACTGTGCCACTACACATTGAAGGGTTTTGTACTTGGTAGTAGAGAACTAGTATTTACAAACCATCGGTTCCCCCTCTGACCATTTGTGCCTCGTGTCATGAGTTGTCAAAGTTTGCCACACATAGTGACATTATTTGGTCATGATCGGACACATATGCCTATTTTGGCTGGTCATTGTACATGGTAGCCACACCGTGCCACTATTTATTGAAGGTCCTTGTGCTTGCTAGTTGATACCTGGTGTTCCCAAACCATTGTTCCCCCCTGTGACCATTTGTGACTCGTATTATGAGTTGTCAACGTTGACCACACACAGCGGATTTCTTTGATCAAAGGCAGCACATATGCTTACTTTGTTCAGTCACTGTTCATTGTAGCCACACCGTGCTACAACTTATTGAAGGTCGCTGTACTTGCTAGTTGAAAACTAATATTCTGAAACCATTGTTTCCCCTTCTGACCATTTGTGACTCGTGTTATGGGTTGTGAACGTTGACCATCCATATTGGAATTCTTTGGTCATTGTCAGTGACATATGTCTAGTTTGGTTTTTTGGTGTGCATAGTAGCCACACCATGCCACTTCTTGTTGAATTTCTTTGTCCTTTCCAATCAATAGGTAGGGTTCCCAAACCATTGTCTCTCCCTCTGACCATTTGTGACTCGTGTTACGAGCTGTCAATGTTGACCACACATAGTGGACTTCTTTGGTCATAGTTAGTGTCGTATGCATCCTTTGGTTGGTCACTGTGCATGCTAGCCACACCGTTCCACTACTTGTTGAAGGTATTTGTACTTGCCAGTTGATAACTAGTGTCGCCAACCCCTTCTTCACCCCTCTGACCATTTGTGACTTGTGTTATGAGTTTTCAACGGTGACCACACGCTATGAATTTTTTTTGGTCATGGTTAGTGGCATATGCCTACTTTGGTTTGTCACTGTACATGGTTGCCACGCCGTATCGCTACGTATTGAAGGTCTTTGTGCTTTCTAGTTGATAGCTAGTGTTCCCATATCAATGTGTTCCCCCTCTGACTATCTGTGACTCTTGTTGTGAGGTGTCAACGTTGACCACATGAAGTGAAATTCTTTAATCATGGTCAGCGGCATATGCATACTTTGGTTGGTCACTGTGCATGGTAGCCACACTGTGCCACTACATATTGAAGGTCTTTGTACTTCCTATTCGATAACTAGTATTCACAAACCATTGTTTACCCCTCTGACCATTTGTGACTTGTGTTTCGATTTGTCAAAGTTGACCACACATAGTGACATTCTTTGGTCATGGTCAGTGACAAATGCCTACTTTGGTTTGTCATTGTGCATGGTAGCCACATTGTGCCACTACTTATTGAAGGTCCTTGTGCTTGCTAGTTGATACCTGGTGTTCCCAAACCATTGTCTCTCCCTCTGACCATTAATGACTCGTATTATGAGTTTTCAATGTTAACCACACACAGCAGATTTCTTTGGTCACAAGCAGTACATATGGCTGCTTTGGTCGGTCATTGTGCATGGTAGCCACACCGTGCTACTACTTCTTGAAGGTCATTGTCCTTGCTAGTTGAAAACTAGTATTCTGAGACCAATGTTCCCCCCTCTGACTATTTGTGACTCGTGTTATGGGTTGTGAACGTTGACCACCCATATTGAAGTTATTTGGTCATGGTCAGTGACATATGCCAAATTTGGTTGTTCAGTGTGCATAGTAGCCACACCGTGCCACTACTTATTGAAGTTCTTTGTCCTTTCTAGCGGATATATGGGGTTCCCAAACCATTGTCTCTTCCTTTGACCATTTGTGACTCGTGTTATGAGTTGTCAATGTTGACCACACATAGTGGACTTCTTTGGTCACAGTCAGTGACGTATGCATCCTTTGGCTGGTCACTGTACATGCTAGCCACACCGTGCTACTACTTGTTGAAGGTCTCTGTACTTGCTAGTTGATAACTTGTGTTCCCAACCCATTGTTCCCCCCTCTGACCATTTGTGACTCGTGTTATGAGTTTTGAACGTTGACCACACAGTCTGAAACTTTTTTGGACATGGTTAGTGACATATGCCTTCTTTTGTTTGTCACTGTACATGGTTGTCATGCTGTTTCACTGTTTATTGAAGGTCTTTGTGCTTTCTAGCTGATAGCTAGTGTTCCCAACGATTGTTACCCCCTCTGACTGTCTGTGACACTTGTCGTGAGTTTTCAACTTTGACCACATGAAGGGAAATTCTTTGGTCCTGGTCAGTGACATATGCATACTTTGGTTGGTCACTGTGCATGGTAGCCACACTGTGCCACTACATATTGAAGGTCTTCGTACTTGCTAATCAATAACTAGTATTCACAAGCCATAGTTTCCCCCTCTGATTATTTGTGACTCGGGTTATGAGTTCTCAAAGTTGACCACACATATTGACATTCTCTGGTCATGGTCCGTGACACATTTGTTCTTTGGTTGGTCATTGTACATGGTAGCCACATCCTGCTACAACTTATTGAAGGTCCTTGTGCTTGCTAGTTGATACCTGGTGCTCCCAAACCATTGTTTCCCCCTCTGACCATTTGTGACTCGTTTTATGAGTTATCAACGCTGACCACACACCGTGGATTTCTTTGGTCAAAGGCAGTACAAATGCCTACTTTGGTCGGTCATTGTGGTGGTAGCCACACCGTGCTACTACGTATTGAAGGTCAATGTACTTGCTAGTTGAAAACTAATGTTTCAAAACCATTGTTCCCCCCTCTGACCATTAGTGACTCGTGTTATGGGTTGTGAACGTTGACCACCCATACTGGAATTCTTTGGTCGTGGTCAGTGACAGATGCCTAGTTTGGTTGTTTGGTGTGCATAGTAGCCAATCCGCACCACTACGTGTTAAGGTTTTTTTCCCTTTCTAGTCGATACATAGGGTTCCCGAACCATTGTCTCTCCCTCTGACAATTTGTGACTTGTGTTCTGAGTTGTCAATGTTGACCACACATAGTGGACTTCTTTGGTCATAGTCAGTGACATATGCATCCATTGGTTGGTCACTGTGTACGGTAAACACAATGTTCCACTACTTGTTGAAGGTCTTTGTACTTGTTAGTTGATAACTAGTGTTCCCAACCCATTGTTTCCCCCTCTGACCATTTGTGACTCGTGTTATGAGTTTTCAACGTTGACCACTCACTGTGAAATTCTTTTGGTCATGGTCAGTGGCATATGCCTACTTTGTTTTGTCACTGTACATGGTTGCCACGCCGTGTCACTACGTATTGAAGGTCTTTGTCCTTTCTAGTTGCTAGCTCGTGTTCCCAAACAATTGTTACCCCCTCTGACCATCGCTGACTCTTGTTGTGAGTTGTGAATGTTGACCACATTGAGTTAAATTCTTTAGTCATGGTCAGTGACATATGCATACTTTGGTTGGTCATTGTGCATGGAAGCCACATTGTGCCACTACATATTGAAGGTCTTTGTAGTTGCTAGTTGATAACTAGTCTTCATAAACCATTGTTCCCCCCTCTGACCATTTGTGACTTGTGTAATGAGTTGTCAAAGTTGACCACACATAGTGACATTCTTTGGTCATGGTCAGTGTCATGTGCCTATTTTGGTTGGTCATTCTACATGGTAGCTACACCGTGCGACTACTTATTGAAGGTCCTTGTGCTTGCTAGTTGATACCTGGTGTTCCCAAACCATTCTTTGCCCCTCCGACCATGTATGACTCGTATGATGAGCTGTCAACATTGACTAAACACAACGGATTTCTTTGGTCAAAGGCAGTACATATGCCCTCTTTGGTCGGTCGTTGTGCATGGTAACCACACCGTGCCACTAGTTATTGAAGGTCATTCTACTTGCTAGTGGAAACTAATATTCTGAAACCATTGTTTCCCCCTCTGAACATTTGTGACTCGTGTTACATGTTGAACATTGACCACCCATATGGAAATTGTTTGGTCATGGTCAGTGACACATGCCTAGTTTGGCTGTTTGGTGTGCATAGTAGCCACATTGTGCAACTACCTATTGATGTTCATTGTCCTTTCTAGTCAATACATAGGGTTTCCAAGCCAATGTCTCCCCCCTGACCATTTATGACTCGTGTTATGAGTTGTCAATGTTGACCACACATACTAGACTTCTTTGGTCAGAGTCAGTGACGTATGCATCTTTGGTTGGTCACTGTCCACGCTAGCCACACTGTGCCACTACTTGCTGAATGTCTTTCTACTTGCTAGTTGATAACTAGTTTACCCAACCCATTGTTGCCCACTCTGACCATTTTTGACTCTTGTTTTGAGTTTTTAACGTCAACCACACACTGTGAATTTCATTTGGTCATAGTTAGTGGCATATGCCTACTTTGGTTTGTCACTTTCCATGGTTTTCACACCGTGTCACTACGTATTGAAGGTATTTGTGCTTTCTAGCTGATTGCTGGTGTTCTCAAACCATTGTTATCCCCTCTGAATGTCTGTGAGTCTTGTTGTGAGTTTTCAAAGCTGACGACATGAAGTGAATTTATATGGTCATGGTTAGTGACATATGCATACTTTGGTTGGTCACTGTGCATAATAGCCACACTGTGCCACTACATAGTGAAGGTCTTTGTACTTGCTAGTTGATAAATAGTATTCACAAACCACTGTTTCCCCCTCAGACCATTTGAGACTCGTGTTATGAGTTGTCAAAGTTGACCACACATAGAGACATTCTTTGGTCATGGTCAATGACATAGGCCTACTTTGGTTGGTCATTGTAAATGGTAGCCACACCGTGCCACTACTTATTGAAGGTCCTTGTGCTTGCTAGTTGATACTTGTTGCTCCCAAACCATTGTTCCCCCCCCCCCCCCTGAGCAGTTTTGACTCGTATTATGAGTTGTCAGCATTGACCACACACATCGGATTTCTTTGGTCAAAGGCAGTACATAAGCCTTCTTTGCTCAGTCATTGTGTATGGTAGCCACACCTTGCTACTTCTTACTAAAGGTCGTTGTACTTGCTACTTGAAAACCTATATTCCAAAACCATTGTTTGCCTCTCTGACAATTTGTGACTCGTGTTATGGGTTGTGAACGTTGACCAACCATACTGGAATTCTTTGGTCATGGTCAGTGACATATGCCTAGTTTGGTTTTTTGGTGTGCATATCAGTTACTCCGTGCCACTACATAATGAATTTCTTTGTCCTTTCTAGTCGATACACAGGATTCCCAGACCATGGTCTCTCCCTCTGACTATTTGTGACTCATGATATGAGTTTTCAATGTTGACCACACAGAGTGGACTCCTTTGGTCATAGTCCGTGACGTATGCATCCTTTGGTTGGTCACCGTGCATGCTACCCACATTGTGCCACTACTTGTTGAAGGTATCTGTACTTGCTAGTTTATAACTAGTGTTTCCAACCCATGTTTCCCCCTATGACCAAGTGTGACTCGTTTTATGAGTTTTCAACGTTGACCACACACTCTGAACTTCTTTTGGTGATGATTCGTGGCATATGCTCACTTGGGTTCGTCGTTGTACATGGTTGCCACGCTGTGTCAATGTGTATTGAAGGTCTTTGTGCTTTCTAGTTAATAGCTAGTGTTTCCAAACCACTAGTACCCCCTCGCACTATATGTCACTTTTTTGGTGAGTTGTCAACGTTGACCACGTGAAGTGAAATTCTTCGGTCATGGTGAGTGACCTTTGCATATTTTGGCTGGTCACTGTGCATGGTAGCCACACTGTGCCACTACATATTGAAGGTCTTTGTACTTGCTAGTCGATAACTAGTATTCACAATCCATTGTTTCCCCCTCTGACAATTCGTGACTCGTGTGATGCGTTGTCAAAGTTGACCACACATAGTGACACTCTTTGGTCATGGTCAGTGATATATGCCTACTTTGGTTGGTCATTGTACATGGTAGCCATACCGTGCCACTACTTATCGAAGGTCCTTGTGCTTGCTAATTGATACCTGGTGTTCCCAAAACCATTGTTTCCCCCTATGACCATTTGTGACTTGTATTATAGGTTTTCAACGTTGACCACCTACAACGGATTTCTTTGGTCAAAGGCAGTACATATGCCTGCTTTGGTCGGTCATTGTGCAGGGTAGCCACACCGTGCTACTAGTTATTGCTGGTTGTTGTACTTGCTATTTGAAATATAATAATCCGAAACCATTGTTTCCCCCTCTGACAATTTGTGACTCGTGTTATGTGTTGTGAACGTAGACCACTCATATTGAATTTACTTGGTCATGGTGAGTGACACATGCCTAGTTTGGGTGTTCGGTGTGCAATGTAGCCACACCGTGCCACTACTTATTGAACTTCTTTACCCTTTCTAGTTGATACATAGGGTTCCCAAACCATTGTGTCTCCCCCTAACCATTTGTGACTCGTGTTATGAGTTGTCAATGTTGACCACACACAGTGGACTTCTTTGGTCATAGTCAGTGATGTATGCATCATTTGGTTGGTCATTGTGCACGCTAGCCACACTGTGCCACTTCTTGTTGAAGGTATTTGTACTTACTAGTTGATAACTATTGTATCCAACCCATTGATTCCCCCTCCGACCATTCGTGACTCGTGTTGTTATTTGTTAACGTCAAGCACACACTGTGAAAGTTGTTTGGTCATGGTTAGTGGCATATGCCTACTTTGGTTTGTCACTGTACATGGTTGCCACGCCGTGTCACTACATATTGAAGGTATTTGTGCTTTCTAGTTGATAGCTAGTTTTTGCAAACCATTGTTACCCCCTCTGACTATCTGTGACCTTTGTGATTTTTCAATGTTGACCACATGAAGTGAAATTATTTGGTCATGGTCAGTGACATATGCATACTTTGGTTGGTCACTGTGCATGGTAGCCACACTGTGTCGCGCCATATTGAAGGTTTTTGTACTTGCTAGTCGATAACTATCATTCACAAACCATTGTTTCCCCCTCTGACCATTTGTGACTTGTGTTATGAGTTGTCAAACTTGACCACACATAGTGACATTCTCTGGCCATGGTCAGTGACACATG
This sequence comes from Penium margaritaceum, assembly GCA_023375785.1. Classification (NCBI taxonomy): domain Eukaryota; kingdom Viridiplantae; phylum Streptophyta; class Zygnematophyceae; order Desmidiales; family Peniaceae; genus Penium; species Penium margaritaceum. The sequence continues at coordinate 278,911 of SZWC01000871.1, read as the reverse complement.
CCTACGTTGGTTGGTCATTGTACAGGGTAGCCACACCTTGCAACTACTTACTGAAGGTCCTTGTGCTTGCTAGTTGATACCTGGTGTTCCCAAACCATTGTTTCCCCCTCTGACCATTTGTGACTCGTATTAATATTTTTAAACTTTGACCACACACAGCGGATTTCTTTGGTCAAAGGCAATAGATATGCCTACTTTGGTCGGTCATTGTGCATGGTAGCCACATCATGCTACTAATTATTGAAGGTTGTTGTACTTGCTAGTTTAGAACTAATAATCGGAGACCATTCTTTCCCTCTCTGATCATTTGTGACTCGTGTTATGGGTTGTGAACGTTTACCACCCATATTAGAACTCTTTGGTCATGGTCAGTCACATATGCCTAGTTTGGTTGATCGGTGTGCATAGTAACCACACCGTCCCACTACTTATTGGAGTTATTTGTCCTTTCTAGTTGATAGATAGGGTTCCCAAAGCATTGTCTCTCCCTCTGACCATTTGTGACTCGTGTTATGAAATGTCAATGTTGAACACACTTAGTGGATTTCATTGGTCACAGTCAGTGACGTATGCATCCTTTGGTTGGTCACTGTGCATGCTAGCCACACTTTGCCACTACTTGTTGAAGGTATCTGTACTTGCTAGTTGATAGCTATTGTTCCCAACCCAGTGTTCCCCCCTCTGACTATCTGTAGAGTTCGTTGTGAGTTGTGAACGTTGACCACATGAAGTGAAATTCATTGGTCATGATCAGTGACATAAGCATACTTTGGTTGGTCACTGTGCATGATAGCCCAGCTGTGCCACTACAAATTGACAGTCGTTGTACTTGTTAGTTGATAACTAGTATTCACAAACCATTGTTTTGCCCTCTGACCATTTGTGACTCGTGTTATGACTTGTCAATATTGACCACACATAGTGAAGTTTGTTGGTCATGGTCAGTGACATGCGCCTACTTTGGTTGGTCATTGTACATGGTAGCCACGCCGTGCCACTACGTATTGAAGGTCGTTGTGCTTGCTAGTTGATACCTGGTGTTCCCAAACCATTGTTTCCCCCTCTGACCATTTGTGACTCGTACTATGAGTTGTCAACACAGACTACACACAGCGGATTTCTTTGGATAGAGGCAGTTCTTATGCCTATTTTGGTCAGTCATTGTGCATGGTAGCCACACCGTACTACTAATCACTCAAAGTCGTTGTACTTCCTAGATGAAAACTAACACTCTGAAACCATTGCTTCCCCCTCTGACCATTTGTGACTCGTGTTATGAGTTGTGAACATTGATCACCCATACTAGAATTCTTTGGTCATGGTCAGTGACATATGCCTTGTTTGGTTGTTCAGTGTGCATAGTAGCAACTCCATGCCACTAAGTATTGAAGTTCTTTGTCCTTTCTAGTCAATACATAGGGTTCCCAAACCACTGTCTCTCCCTTTGACCATTTGTGACTCGTTTTATGAGTTTTTAATGTTGACCACACATAGTGGATTTCTTTGGTCATAGGCAGAGAGGTATGCATCCTTTGGTTGGTCACTGTGCATGCTAGTCACACCGTGCCACTACTTGTTGAAGGTGTTTGTTCTTGCTAGTTGAACATTAGTGTTCCGAACCAATTGTTTTCCCCTCTGACCATTTGTAATTCGTGTTATGAGTTTTCAACGTCAACTACACACTGTGAATTTCATTTGGTCATAGTTAGTGGCATATGCCCACTTTGGTTTGTCATTGTACATGGTTTCCACGCCGTGTCACTACGTATTGAAGGTATTTCTTCTTTCTAGCTATTAGCCGGTGTTCCCAAACCATTGTTATCCCCTCTGACTGTCTGTGAGTCTTGTTGTGAAATTTCAAACTTGACCACATGAAGTGAAGTGATTTGGTCATGATTAAAGACACATGCATACTTTGGTTGGTCACTGTGCATGGTAGCCACACTGTGCCACTACATACTGAAGTTCTTTGTACTTGCTAGTTGATAACTAGCATTCACAAACCATTGATTCCCCCTTGGACCATTTGAGAATCCTGTTCTGAGTTGTCAAAGTTGACCACACATAGTGACAGTCTTTGGTCATGGTCAGTGACATATGCCTACTTTGGTTGGTCATTGAACATGGTAGCCACACCGTGCCACTACTTATTGAAGGTCCTTGTGCTTGCTAGTTGGTATCTGGTGCTCCCAAACCATTGTTTCCGCCTCTGATCAGTTGTGACTCTTGTTATGAGTTGTCAGCGTTGACCATACACAGCGGGTTTCTTTGGTCAAAGGTAGTATATATGCCTACTTTGGTCGTTCATTGTGCATGGTAGCCACACCGTGCGACTACTTCATCAAGGTCGTTATACATGCTAGTTAAAAACTTATACTCCGAAACCATTGTTTCCCCCTCTGACAATTTGTGACTTGTGTTATGGGTTGTGAACGTTGACCACCCATACTGAAATTCTTTGGTCATGGTCATTTACATATGCCTAGTTTGGTTGATCGGTGCGCATATTAGCCACTCCGTGCCACTACATATGGAAGTTATTTGTCCTTTCTAGTTGATACATATGGTTCCCAAACCATTGTCTCTCCCTCTGACCATTTGTGACTCGTGTTATGAGTTGTCAATGTTGACCACACATAGTGGACTTCTTTGGTCATAGTCAGCGACGTATGCATCCTTTGGTTAGTCCTGTGCACGCTAGCCACACCGTGCCACTACTTGTTGAAGGTCTTTGTACTTGCTAGTTGATAACTAGTGTTCACAACCCATTTTTCCCCCTCTGACCAATTGTGACTCCTGTTATGAGTTGTCAAAAATGACCACACATAATGACATTCTTTGGTCATGGTGAGTAACACATGCCTTCTTTGGTTGGTCATTGTACATGGTAGCCATACTGTGCCACTACTTATTGAAGTTCCTTGTGCTTGCTAGTTGATACCTGGTGATCCCAAACCATTGTTTCCCTCTCTGACCATTTGTGACTCGTATTATGAGTTTTCAACGTTGACCACCCACAACGGATTTTTTTGGTCAAAGGCAATGCATATGCCTACTTTGGTTGGTCACTGTGCATGGTAGCCACACTGTGCTTTTACTCATTGAAGGTTGTTGTACTTGCTCGTTTGGAACAAATGTTCTGAGACCATTGTTCTCCCATCTGACCATTTGTGACTCGTGTTATGGGTTGTGAACGTTGACCACCCATGTTGAAATTCTTTGGTTATGGTCAGTAACATATGCCTAGTTTGGTTGTTTGGCGAGCATAGTAGCCACAGCGTGCCACTATTTCTTGAAGTTCTTTGTCTTTTCTAGTCAATACATAGGGTTCCCAACCTATCGTCTCTCCCTCTGACCATTTGTGACTCATGTTATGAGTTGTCAGTGTTTACCACACATAGTGGACTTCTTTGGTCATAGTAAGTGACGTATGCATCCTGTGGTTGGTCACAATGCACGCTAGCCACACCGTGCCGCTACTTGTGGAAGGTATTTGTACTTGCTAGTTGTTAACTAGTGTTTCCAAGCCATTGTTTCCCCCTCTGACCATTTGTGACTCGTGTTATGAGTTTTGAACGTTGACCACACACAGTGAATTTTTTTTGGTCATGGTTAGTGGCATATGCCTTCTTGGGTTTGTCACTGTCCATGGTTGCCACGCTGTGTCACTACGTATGAAAGGTCTTTGCGCTTTCTAGCTGATAGCTAGTATTCTCAAACCATTGTTACAGCCTCTGACAATCTGTGAATCTTGTTGTGAGTTGTCAACGTTGACCACATGAAGTGAAATTCTTCGGTCATGGTCAGTGACATATGCATACTTTGGTTGGTCACTGTGCATGGTAGCCACACGGTGCCACTACATATTGAAGGTCTTTGTTCTTGCTAGTCGATAACTAGTATTCACAATCCATTGTTTCCCCCTCTGGCCCTTTGTGATTTGTGTTATGAGGTGCCAAACTTGACCACGCATAGTGATATTCTTTGGTCATAGTCAGTGACATGCGCCTACCTTGGTTGGTCATTGTACATGGTAGCCACACCGTGCCATTGCTTATTGAATGTCCTTGTGCTTGCTAGTTGATACATGGTGTTCTCAAAACTATTGTTTCCCCCTCTGACCATTTGTGACTCGAGTTATGAGTTATCAACGTTGACCACAAACAGCGGATTTCTTTGGTCAAAGGCAGTACATATGCCTACTTTGGTCGGTCATGGTGCATGGTAGCCACACTGTGCTACTTTTTATTGAAAGTCGTTGTCCTTCCTAGTTGATAGCTAATATTGCAAAACCATTGTTTCCCCCTCTCACCATTTGTGACTCGTATTTTGAGTTGTCAAAATTAACCACACACAGCGGATTCCTTTGGTCAAAGGCAGTACATATGCCTATTTTGGTCAGTCATTGTGCATGGTAGCCACACCGTGCTACTAATTATTGAAGGTCGTTGTACTTGCTAGCTGAAAACAAACATTCCGAGACCATTGTTTCCCCCTCTGACCATTTGTGACTCGTGTTATGGGTTGTGAACGTTGACCACCCATATTGAAGTTATTTGGTCATGGTCAGTGACATATGCCTAGTTTGGTTATTCAGTGTGCATAGTAGCCACACCGTGCCACTTCTTATTTAAGTTATTTGTCCTTTGTAGTTGATACACTGGGTACCCAAACCATCGTCTCTCCCTCTGACCATTTGTGACTCGTGCTATGAGTTGTCAATGTTGACCACACTTCGTGGATTTCCTTTGTCATAGTCAGTGACGTATGCATCATTTGGTTGGTCACTGTGCATGCTAGCCACACTGTGCCACTACTTGTTGAAGGTATTTGTACTTGCTATTTGATAACTAGCGTTCCCAACCCATCGTTTCCCCCTCTTACCATGTTTGAATTGTGTTATGAGTTTTCTACGTTGACCAAACACTATGACATTCTTCTGGTCATGGTTAGTGGCATATGCCTACTTTGGTTTGTCACTGTACATGGTTTCAAGGTTGTGTCAGTACGGACTGAAGGTCTTTGTGCTTTCTAGTTGATAGCTAGTGTTCCCAACCCATTGTTCCCCCTCTGACTATCTGTAACTCTTGTTGAGAGTTGTGAACGTTGACCACACAAAGTGAAATTCTTTGGTCATGGTCACTGACATGCATACTTTGGTTGGTCACTGTGCATGGTAGCCACACTACGCCACTACATATTGACGTTTTTTATACTTGCTAGTCAATAACAAGTATTCACAAACCATTGTTTCCCCATCTGACCATTTGTGACTCGTGTTATGAGTTGTCAATGTTGACCACACATAGTGACATTCTTTGGTCATTGTAAGTGACATGCGCCTACTTTGGTTGGTCATTGTACATAGTAGCCACACTGTGCCACTACTTATTGAAGGTTCTTGTGCTTGCTAGTTGATACCTGGTGTTCCCAAACCATTGTTTCCCCCTCTGACCATTTGTGACTCGTATTTTGAGTTGTCAACATTGACCACACACAGCGGATTTCTTTGGTCAAAGGCAGTACATACGCCTATTTTGGTCGGTCATTGTGCATGGTAGCCACACCATGCTACTAATCATCTAAGGTCGTTATACTTGTTAGTTTAAAACTAATATTCCGAGACCATTGTTTCCCCCTCTGACCATTTGTGACTCGTGTAATGGGTTGTGAACGTTGACCACCCATATTGAAATCATTTGGTCATGGTCAGTGACATATGCCTACTTTGGTTATTCATTGTGCATAGTGGCCACACCGTGCCACTTCTTATTTATGTTATTTGTCCTTTCTAGTTGATACATAGGGTACCCAAACCATTGTCTCTCCCTCTGACCATTTGTGACTCGTGCTATGAGTTGTCAATGTTGACCACACTTAGTGGATTTCCTTGGTCATAGTCAGTGACGTATGCATCATTTGGTTGGTCACTGTGCATGCTAGCCACACTTTGCCACTACTTGTTGAAGGTATTTGTACTTGCTAGCTGATAACTAGCGTTCCCAACCCATCGTTTCCCCTTCTTACCATATTTGACTCGTGTTATGAGTTTTCAACGTTGACCAAACGCTATGACATTCTTTTGGTCATGATGAGTGTTATATGCCTACTTTGGTTTGTCACTGTACATGGTTTCAACGCTGTGTCAGTACGGATTGAAAGTCTTTGTGCTTTATAGTTTATAGCTAGTGTTCCCAACCCATTGTTCCCCCCTCTGCCTATCTGTAACTCTTGTTGTGAGTTATGAACGTTGACCACATGAAGTGAAGTTATTTGGTCATGGTCAGTGACATATGCATACTTTGGTTGGTCACAGTGCATGATAGCCACACTGTGCCACTACATATTGACGGCCGTTGTACTTGCTAGTCGATAACTAGTATTCACAAGCCATTGTTTCCCCCTCTGACCACTTGTGGCTTGTGTTATGAGTTGTCAATGTTGACCACACATAGGGAAATTCTTTGGTCTTGGTCAGTGACATGCGCCTACTTTGGTTGGTCATTGTACATGGTAGCCACACCGTGCCACTACTTATTGAAGGTCCTTGTGCTTGCTAGTTGATACTATCAACCGGCCTGAGGAAAACGGACTAGAAAACAGGGCCGACACAATAGCACCTGCCGTCCGCTCCTAGCATTTCAGCTAGGAGAAGATATCACCCTCAGGATCACGGTTCCACACTGAGCAGTTCCTAGGCAATCACTTGCTAGCAACTGTGTCCGCTTAACACTTGGTCACTTTCGCGCGAGGTGCTAGTCAAAGACTAACTCCTGGGGCTTAGACCAACCAGTGTCTTCTTTATACTGTTCCTTAGTTGGACAACTCTGTGAGGAGCATCTAAGGCCAGATTGTGTAATTAGAATGAGGAATGAGCCTGGTACATATAGTCCGAGGCCTGGCTTCTAAGGTGTGTGGGTAGTGACACTTTTGGGGTGGTCACTCCACACCACCTCACCAGTCCGCCAATTGGCGCATCCACTGACCGCCAAGTGGCGCACTCTCCTCATGCATGGAGAAATGTCTAAGAAACTTCCCCTGTGCTAGAAGGTCAAAAAACCTCCTGCGCACATCAAGGCTCGATCAGAGGACCTGTTGTCCCTAAGTCCAACATGCTATCCGTTGCGCTACACTTCTGGTATCTCGCTTGGACTTGCACCACGAACAAGGTTTGGGGGACTTACTCCAAGGGAGCAGTGCATGCCCAACCTGTCCGTCAACCCATAGCAGTGGCCATGGGGCATAGAAGAACAACAATCTCTCGCTTGCACCGTAGGCCACCTGCTGTGGTAGTTTTCTTCGGCATGAACCTGTAGCTCTAGGTTGTGTATCTGCATGTCACTTTTTTTTTGGTCTTTAGTTGTCATCTCTTCCATCCACCATGCCGACTCCTTGAGCACCTGCAACATGCAAATCACTGTCTAGCGGCTTTGTCAAGAAGTCCGCAAGCATTTTCTTGGTTGCGACGTGCTCCAGTTCCACGACACCCTTGGCGATAAGGTCACGTGAGTAGTGGCACGGAATATCGATGTGCTTTGTACGCCGGGAGATCATGTCGTCCTCTGCCATAGCCATGGCACTTTGGTTGTCGATGCGGATGACCGCATCGACAACCTCTTGTGGTGCCTTCATCTCATCAAGCAAATTGCGAAGCCACTGTGTTTCCTTGCACACTTCGGAGAGTGCAATGTACTCCGCCTCAGCAGTAGAAAGCGAGACGCAGTCCTGCTTCCTGCTTGCCCACGAGACCGCACCACCATTGAGAAGACAAACAAACCCTGAGGTGGACTTCCTGTCATCAATCCGTCCTCCCCAGTCCGCGTCAGTGTAGCATGTCAGCCGCAGCAAGTCTGATCCTTCTAGACCTCCAAACCGGAGTCCNGGTATGGAATGTTTTGCATTTCCCGCCGGTCTGCCTCGTTGCTTGGTGACATGGAGGAGGAGAGCTTGCAGTCGGAGGGCATGGGGGTGCTGACGGGCTTGCAGTCCTCCATGTTGTAGCGCTTCAAGATGTCCATGATGTACTTGGTATGGTTGAGCTCGATGGTGCCTGCTTTGCGGTTGCGGTGAACAGCAATCTCGAGGTAGTACTCGAGAGGTCCGATGTCCTTCATCTTAAATCTGCTGGCCAGATTTTTCTTGAGGTCCGTGAGGGCCTCCTGCGAGGAAGAACACAAGATAAGATCATCCACGTACAACGCCACAAGTAGCAAGCTACGTTCGTCCTCCCGCACATAGATGCTAGGGTCATTTTTGCAATTTGCAAAGGAGATCTCAGCCATGAAGCTGTCCATCTCCTTGTACCAGATCCGTGGGGCCTGTTTCAGTCCGTACAACGCCTTCATCAGCTTGCACACCTTACCCTTGGGTGCTTTGACACCTTCCGGTACCTCCATTACCACCTCCTTGTCGCGCTTCCCATAAAGGAAGGCTGTCTTCACATCCATCTGGTGGATCTCAAGGTCTTTGGCGGCAGCGACAGCAAGCAGGGACCTGATGGAGGCAAACGTGACGACCGGTGCAAAGGTCTCATCGTACTCAGAACCTGCGCACTGTGAGAACCCTTTCGCCACGACCCTTGCCTTGTACTTGTCAATGCTATCATCTTGCTTCCGCTTCAACCTGAGCACCCACTTTGAGCCCACCACGTGAGCGTTAGCGGGTCTGTCCACCAGCACCCATGTGCCATTTTCTTTGATGGACGCGAGCTCGCTGTCCACCGCCTCCTTCCACTTGGCCGCATCGGGCCTTGCCAGCGCTTCAGCCACAGTGAGCGGCTCTCCCTGAGCCAAACAGGACCAGCTCAGTCCAGTCCAGCTTCCAGTGTCAGCGTCGTACTTTGGAGTTTGTTTTCTTTGTCGTGTGCTGCGACGTTGCATTGCTGGTGGATGTTTGCCATGCTGTTGCTCCTGTGGTGTTGGCTGCCCTGGAGTTGAATTTTCCTCTTTTGAAGAGCCACTGGCCTCCGAGCTGGTCTCAGAGGCCTCGGACGTCTCCGACTCTGTGTCGGAGCTCGCCGCTGCGTCAGCCTGCGCAGCCGCTCCCCCTGGCACACCACTCTTCTTCACGGCCTGCCGCACTGGCACCACTTGCCAGTTTTCAGGAGCTTGATCTCCTGACTCTAGCAGCACCAACCACTCTCCCTGTTTTGGAGCTTCCGTGGGATCAAGCATCTCTTCCTTGCCTGGTTTCCTCTCGTCAAAGGT